>BQNB010012944.1:32178-78140 GCA_026074375.1 Tanacetum coccineum
ATATAAGTATTCTATTTTGTCTAATATGAGAATGACTACTAGAGAATCTATTGCACTAGAAATTCAATTTGACCTAACGGTTGAATTACTTCTAAAAGTGAAGTTGGGTTCGGTGTATAACCCGTAAAACTGGTTGTGTTTAGCCCGAATTGAGCACCACTAGTGATAGTCTTATATTCATTCTCTAATTTGATCAAATGGCTCTTCCTAAACATGCCTAATGATAGTCTACATTGAGAGATTTTGTATCTCATTAGGAGTACACACTAAGCACATAGAAATCAGGCTTCTCCTTAGTCAATCTAGACACAATGCACCTCACATATGTGCTTTAATGTTTCAAGATGATTACTAACACTCCTCCAAGTAGGTTTGACAACTTAAATATTTCATTTGAAATACTCAAGTATCTTTAACTTGCGATCGCAAACGTTAAAGGTCATATCCAAAAATTCATATTTAAGCCTTTTAACAACATATGTTAAAAATCTCTTCCTAAAGCTAAAAGCTTACATCAACCTTCGTGTGACAAAGGTCTTACGAGTTTCTACATAAGTGATTCGTAGCCTCTTTAATATACATGCCTTAAGATTAAGTACCTTCTCTCCGTTATTCCTTTCCATCCCCTTATGAATGTTACGATGGTTTTCGTCATGCACACCTTATACAAAATAAGGATCGAACATTATCCATCGATCTTAGCATAGAAAACTCATCAAAATTCATCGTCATTTCCTTCGTCACAAAGTTCAAAAGGAATATCTTCATCTAAAAAGTTTTGTCGAAAGACAACATCGTTGGAATCCTCACCAAACCACTCACATGTGAACCTTTTTAAGCCTAGGTCTAGGAATGATGAAACAAATCTCATAAACATGTCCTTCTCATTCTAATAGTCTTGTTACTATTAAATACATTCCGATAAATCTTGTCAACTTAACCATTTCATCTGAAATGTTTAAGCATTTTTAATTCGCAAAATTTAAATTAAAATGTCACTCATTGTTCATGTCTAATTCGTTTCACAAAAACATTAATCACGCGTCTATTATTATATAGATGGTTAATATCTTCCGTCCACATTTCCGCTATCACCTTTAAGACAACCTCGTACCTCGTCGTGTGATTGTTCTATGAACATTCGCAATACTCAAGAAGAGCTACATAACTTCGCAGATGAAGTTCAACGTATGTTAATCGTCATCCGTCATGACATTGTCAAGCTCATCGCTTCTGTCAATATTTCTCTTCATTTATTCTTTTTATTCCACAATTTATGTCCAGATGAGCACGAATTAGAAGGGAAGGGAAAACACATATTTTCACATATATCCTTTAACCAAACACTCTCAAGAACTTATATAGGTGATTCTTATTCACTAGAAACAATAAAATATACGTCTACCATACACTCAAACCTCATAACTATTATTCACTCTTGTTAGTGATCAATAGTTCTAGTAAATCCCTAAACCACCAAAGTGAAATGAAAAATGAGTCATCCTTACTACTATCAATCTTAAGTCATCCACCTAGTCATCTTCACAAGAAGATTCACCATGTAACCATTCCTCACAAGTGAATTTTGTAATGAAATGCGTCTCATCTTTATATCCCGACACTCGTAAGCATGTATGCTTGTGTTGTCAAAAGCAAGTGAATTTTGTAATGAAATACATCTCATCCTCATATCCCGACACTCATAAGCATGTGTGCCTATGTTGTTAAAAGTCAAGTGAATTTTGTAATGAAATACGTCTCATCAAATCATTTCTACTTTTTAGCAAGTGAAGAACACAAAGAAGATATTTAATCTTTAAGTGTTGTTGAGTCATCACAATATCGTGTCTTTTATTTTTCATCCAATAATTTCCACTTTTTAGCAAAGTGAAGAACATAAAGAAGATATTCAATCTTTAAGTGTTGTTAAGTGATTACAATGTCGAGTCTTTCACTTTTCTTCCACCATTTTCACCTTGTTCGTCAACATTAACAACCAACAAAACACTCAGCAAACCTATTGTGAACACCTTCCCTTTCCATTCACGCTCATCTTTTGTCGTTTATGTTCCCTCCTCAAATCATCCTTATCATCAATATTTAGTTTGACCTAAAATCTTATGATAATATTTATCCTTAAACACTCCGAACATGAAAAGTATACATAATGCTTAACAAAGAAACCTTACAGATTTAGGAATCTATTGATACGACCCTTAGTCTATTCAAATCCATATCATCATCTTGGTTAGATGAAGATACCATAAGGAACATGTCTATTAAAATAAGAGTATACTCCTTATCCAAATGACATCTTGGAAGATATCATTCTCATAATATTAGTGTGTTAATCAATAAATGAACTTTGCTTTCATTTATTAAAGTCAGTATTATACCGAAGGGTGTTGGTCAAGTCATAGTCATTAAGCTTGTGTCGGTCGAACCTTATCATTGCTTCCTAAACATTCTCATGTCATAAGTATACGTCGTGTGTCTAGGTTTTAAATTTTCTCTTAAAATGTCATAACTTAGAGTGCATATATCTAAGACATGCATGTATTGCTACCCGTTAGTGTATTGTTATATATATTTACCTATCATCGTTATTATGTATATGTGAACTTTTCTACTAATTTTTTCTTCTGTATCACACCTTTGTAGCTTGATTCCTTGGTTCTCCAAACAAGAGGGAGCATACACCAAAGGGGAGTTGCAACCGTTATGACATCTACATATTTCTTGATATGTGTATTCCACCCCTATAATATTGCTCTTATATATATATATATATATATATATATATATATATGTGTGTGTGTATGTGTGTGTGTGTATATATATATATATATCTTGTTGGACAAAACTAACTCTTGATGTAGGTTAAGAATTTGCAATAAATTTGATCCATGGATCCGCTTGAGTCAATATATAATTGGATGCAAGTGTTATAGGAGTGAAATGAGCTTTAGGATAGCAAGGCTTCACTTGGGATGATGCAAGCTTGCCTCTTTGGTTCAACGATTAAAGTTTAGTAAAAGTCTCATCTAATAGAATGGATTGCTTGGAGTGTCCACCTTCTTGTTTCAAAAAAAGGGGGAGAAGAAGTGTAAACAAGTAACTTATATATTTTACTATGAGTCATAGTTTACGTATTTTGTCACCATCAAAAAGGGGGAGATTGTTGGTAGAAATATTATGATATTTAATCTATACATTCTCTTCATGTTTTAGTGATGACAAACATGTAACTTATAACACATAACGTAAAGTGCTTAATCATGATAAAAAATAATCAATGCATTCATACGATAACATCTCTCGACGTCTCAAGTCTGCTTCAATGAAGTTTGCACCTGACGTAAATCACTTAAGGTATAAATAAATAAATGCTTAATTTTTTTATGATCAAAGGAATTTTTTTTCTTAAACCTTACATTTTATAAAAGGTAACAAAAAAATTTAAAAATTATACAAAATATTTTTGTATTTAAAAGAAATGTTTTATTCAAAATAAATATTTTGAATTCAATTTTTCTACCTAAAAACGGCTAGAAATGTCGAGAAAACACTTCCCCTAAAAAAGACAAAAAAGGGGAGCGTTTTGGTTTGGGCGCCCCCCTTATAATTAAGGGGACCGGTCGTAGGAAATAAAGGGACCGCCGTGTCAAAAAGTCAAACCTAGGTTTTCTATAAATACTGGACTATTCCCCACTGATTTTTTCACCTTTTGCACACACTTTCTTTTTGTTCTAAATTTGTTTATACTCTTCTTTCAATCCTTTGATCATTTAATCCTAAGCATTTGCTTCCAAGTAATTAAAGCTAATTCCTCCAAGTACAAGAGAAGAACTTTCATTGTCATTAAGATACGTAGTTATGTAGGTTAGTTAGTGCATTCATGACATGTCTTACATTCACAATGTATAGATCGAGTCCATGTATTCCAAACTTGTATAATAGTTAGATCATGGTGATCATGGTGTGTATAGTTGTTAGATCTTGGTGATCATAGGAAGTTTAGATAGATCGGGGTGATCTTGTTACTGTCTAGGTGAAGTGTAGTGAAGTTGTGAAGTATAGAGAAGTTGTGAAGTAAAGTGAAGTCGTGAAGAGAAGTGAAGTCGTGAAGTGAAGTGAAGTCGTGAAGCGAAGTGAAGTCGTGTGGTGAAGCGAAGTTGTGAATTTTTGTGAAGTAGTGTGGTTAGTTTTGATAGATTGGTTCTAGCTAGGATTAGAACTAGAAATTTGACTTAGTGTCAAAAATCGATGTAAGCTTTGTTGTGTTTAGTTTTCTCCGCCTAAAGGGAGCTTGTCGACTATTGAAGTAACTCTCGAGTTAGGTACTCGGGGAGTGGAGTAGGGCAAAGAGGTGCTTCGTGACCGAACCACTATTAATCATCACGTCTGGTTTGCACTTTCTTTTACCTTTCACTTTACATCTTTATTTACCTTATCACCTTACATTTATATTTGCATTAGATCTATATGTGTGTTGAGTGTTGCTTATATTGTTTGGATGATGATTGTGTCATAGATATAAGTTAACATTATGATTGTGTTTATATTGCTATGACAGGTTCTAGTGGATATAGATGTATTATTCGCACTTATCATATTGCATCTAACTTGATGGATAATTTGATACAAAACGTTTTAAGTTTTTAAATGAAAACGTATTCACCCCCTCTACGATTTCCATAGATTTTTTAAGCATGTTATTTTTTTATTCATATTAAACTTCAACATTTTTTATAAAATCGTGTGCATGTCAAAATCATTGCAATATTGGGCTCATTTTGTTCGCAATTCGACGATCTTTTCAGCGATATTTTTTTCTTGAATAAATTGATAGATACGTGATCCATATTTGATAAATAAAGACCGTTATATAAAAAAGTCGTAAATAAGTTAAAGTTCAGGGTGCATTTTGAAAATTCTTTTATTTTTTTATTTTTTCTTTACGTCAGTGGTGGCATGAGTTGAATTTTTTAATCGTGTTTGATTTTTTTATTCGGTCTCTATGTCAGTGGTGGTGTTAGTGGAATTTTTTAATCATGTTTGATTTTTTTATTCCGTGATGCACGCATTCCAATTTCTGATGTTTTATATATAGTGTATAATTGTTTACTTTTATTCAAGGAAGAAAAGAGATATGTGATGGAAAATAAACTTGGACCTACACCATTGAATAAACCGACCCTTATAGGTGGTATTTCAAACAGTGCAATATTTATGTTATGAATCTTACTTTTTAACCCAAAGAGGTAAACAAACATTTTTGTTGTCTTTAAGTTCTAAAAGCAAATCCTACGGGTACATACCCAAGAGACCCTTATTCTATATATCTAAATTCTAAAAGTTGATGTTGAGTATACCAGCGCTCTTGTCTAAACTATTATTATATTTAGTTTATTTTAGAATTGAAATGCGTTTTATTTGGTTTAGATGCAATTGTCACTATAAAAATTTGAAAAGTTTGGACTAATAATCACCGCAAGCACGCTACAAGTTCTATTCGTATATTTGATGTAGTTAAATTAAATGTTTCGATCATTGTATCGTTTAGCAAAATAACTAAAACCTATATCATACTCATTGAATAGCTAATGGAATAGTTAATAAGAAACATTTAAAACAATAAAGCTTAAAATGGTAATTTAAATTATTCTGATCAATAATTCAGTACGATTATCAAACACTCACAAACCCACTCACTCAAAGTCCTTTAATCATTCCGCTTTTGAAATATTGAGAGATAAATCATTTATTTTTATCAATTTAATCTTCATATTAGCGTATTAATAAGTTAGGGGTTAGGGTGTTAAGTTATTAGTAAGATTAGAATATGGGTCGGTTGGATTTGCTAGTGCCCCAAGCCCAGCCCGTTTCCATTTTCCTACATGTATTTATAGTCAACATTGTTTGAGTCGGTTACCTCCCCCTCATCTCTATAAAAGGAGGTGAGGGGGAAAGGGACTCGACATACTTCATTCTTTCAACTAATCAACGTTTGGTTTGGGATACATCTTGTGCTCGTTTCTTTTTCTTTTTTGTCATATATATACCACTGGTGTGCTGTGTTCTTCTTTGAGATCAAAGTTTCGCGATAGATTTCCAGGTTGTAGGGTGATCAAATCCTATAAGCGATATCAAATGCTTTGGTTCGTGAGTTCTCTGGTTATCTAGGATCGATCAAGAAGGTATTCTTGGGTGATTTGGTTGGTCTAGAAGGAGCATATTCTTGTTCTCTGTTTGGGATACCAGATTCAACTACATCAAGGTTAGTGTTAACAGATTAAGGGTTCTTTGAAGATCGTTTTCGAGTCCGGGTTTCGCGACAAAGAATACTTCAAAGGTTATTAAATTTTCGAGTGGTCGGGTTATCGCTACATGTTAAGAAAGTTCAAGGGTGCCGGTTTTCAGTTTATTAAAGATCGATGGATAAATGTTTGAAGGATAAATGTTTAGTGGCCATTGGTGAAAGGCCAGCTGAGGTCACGGATGACAGTAAATGGGACGAGATGGACGGAAATGCTATTGTAAATATTCATTGCATGTAGAGAAAGCGATTAAAAATATAGTTACAAAGTGATCATAATATGCTAAGATAATGATTGACCAAATAAAATACAAACACTTCAACCGATCTTAATTAAAGAAAGTAATAAAATTTAAGAGCTCGTAAAAGCTAACATCTCATCATGTTACTCAATGGAACAAAAATTTTCTAACAAACAAATTATGCATGCATGAAGATCATTGGAAAAGCACAAAACAGCCGCTGCGCCCAAAATAGTAACAATCACTTGTTGAAGAGAAATCGTATGTTGGCTCCTGGCATTATCGGGAGGAGGAGCACTATCACGGTAACTATCGGAGTTAGCATTCATAATCATTAGCGGAATCATAGAAACAACAACCTTACTACCGCCATGGGGGACTCCATGACCACCTCCTCCTAAACCACTATAACATTTTCCATATTCCCCAGCGACAAATCAGCCGTATCCCGGGCGACTTGTCGCTGGGGATACCTTTCCCGGGCGACATGTCGCCCGAGAAAAGTTGAACGGAAAAGCTCGATGGGGATACGTTCCCGGGCGACTTACCCGGGTGACACTGTCGGGCCCACAAAGTTTCAGCCAAACTAAAAAGTGCCACGGTGGAGAGTTATCCCGGGCGACATGTCGCCCGGGATAATTATTTCTAAAATTACTATTTAATATTGATACTTAATTAATTAGTTAATTGCCTGGTATCCCGGGCGACATGTCGCCCGGGAAAAATATTAAATATTTTTTTTACTAATGTTTCCCGGGCGACATGTCGCCCGGGATAATTTTTAATATATTTTTTTAAAAATTTTCCCGGGGGAGATGTCGCCCGGGATTACCTTTAATAAATTTTTAATCAGGATTATCCCGGGCGACATGTCGCCCGGGATACTCTTTAATAAATTTTAGTTTTATTTATCCCGGGCGACATGTCGCCCGGGATAAGTCTGCAAAAACTAATCTCCTTGTCGTGGTAATGCCTATACTCCTTCAGTTCAATATGGTATTGCATCTCTTGAGTCAAGAATTTGTTGAGTAGGAATTCCCAATCCATTATAGAACAAGATTACCTCCTGCATCTCTGTTAAATAATGTTGAGGACACTTCATCAAGAGTTCTTAAAATCGCTCCCATGCTTGGTAAATGTTTTCATCTGGTTCTTGCTGAAAGTTGTTGATTTCCTCCATTGTCTTTGTAGTTCAAGCAGGTGGGCAATATTTGTTCAAAATTTTTATTTTAAGACCATCCCAAGTTGTAATTTAACCAATTGGTTCATTTCTTAGCCAACGGCTTGTGGCTCCAGTTAAGGACATAGGGAATGCTCTAAGCATCACTTGGTCTATAGTAATATTTGGAATGTGGCATAGATCGACGATCTCAAGAACTTTCTCAGTGTGTTCGTTCGCATCTTCATGATCCGAACCACTGAAGGTGTTAGTCGGTAGTTCCTTAAGAAATTGGCCCTTCAGTTCAAAGTTATCCATGTCTTTAATTTTGGGCCTAGAAACCCCCGATCCATAGTCAGCTCGGGTCTTGCTCATGTATTGTTCCATAGTTTCCGCCATTGTTTCCGCTTCTTCTTCCTCTGAGTATTCTTGGTCAGAAAATAAATTGAAATCTGGCGATCTCAACTCGTCAAGACTTAATGTCTTGAAGTGTCTCTTAGATGATCGAAATTCTCATTTAGGTTCTTTGTAAGGTGTAAATAGTTCGCTTGTTGAACTCCTTGTCATGCACTAACTGAAACAAGGGATAAACAATCAGTAGGATAGGCTCTTTTGGATAGAAAAAGTTTTAGCACAGAAATCAAATATAAAAACTTAGGATTCTGATTCTGTTCCAGATGATCGATACGCCGTAATAGAAGTGAATACGTCGTATTGATCGATTAAATGAATACGTTGTATTGGACAGAAAGTTGGATACGCCGTATTCAATGGAAGTGGATACACCGTATCGAGTTATCTACCAGAACAGTGTATTAGCAAAACAATTAAATTAAACACACAAATATACAAGCAAACAATTAAACTAATAAATATACAAAATATAAGAGAATATACACTAATCTAACTAACACTACTCCTAAGGGTTAGATCTAATGTTAAAAACCACAACATAAAATAAAAATAAAGATTAATTTTCACTCTCCGACAGCGGCACCAAAAACTTGATGTGTCGTTGTGTGGTGTTTATTTATGATAGTTCAAGTTTTAAATTTATATTTTGCCGACTTAACCAAAAACAACACTTTAATGGGCAGTGTACCCGGTCGGTAGTAGATTCGTGGTAAGTAGGGTGTCGAACACTTGAAGTAGGTTAAATCTCTCAATTTATTTATATTTTGGTTATCTAATCTAAGTTAATTCTAATCTAAGTCAAACCTATGCTAATCCTATGTTAGTTCTTATCCTAATTCTAACAGGTAAAAGGGGGATTTTCAGCCTGAGAGACTGGCACGGGTTTGGTTGGTGACTATAATCAATTCAAGACACTTTAACCCATACAAGCAAATTAATAGAAGATAAAAGAGCGGTCGAGCCTTATGATAGAAAACTGTATTAGCCATCATTAATCCGATTAGAAGTTGGTTTGTTTATTCAATGCAATGATTACTTATCTCGAAGAGGTATATCATTCTTAGACTTAGGCGGGACTTCATCCTAAGACCTAGACACATTAATTCTGTCATAATTAAAGCATCCGCATAAAGCATCCTTATTTGCTAATTATAATCTATCTTAGGGATTAAAGCAATGGTGATCTTGTTAAACCCTAGCTCATAGAGACTTTACCCACTTATTGCTTAATAGCAATTTATATACTAGTAGTCCACTTGTCCAATTATCTAATGGAATCAAAACATTATTTGTTAAATTATCTAGATTCACCTACTAGTCAACATGTTCAATAAACCAAAGGCAGTTTATGTTAACTAGTTAAGCTAGAAGTGTATCCTTAGCACGATTTTAGAAGGACAATATTTATGATCCTATGATTCTAGATGTATAAATCACTATATGGAGAGCTATCCCGGCATCTAGATTACTTGGTCCGTATCACTAGATCCAGTTGAATGATATGTCACATACAAAAGCACCTAAAGAAGTATTGTTGGGATTAAAAGACTTCTTGATGATCTTAGAGTTACTGCTGCCCAGGTTTGTGTTACTACTACTAAGCTAAAGTTAGTGTTGTTCATTAACTTTAATAAAAAATATGCTAAGTAGTTAGTACTGCTAGTATAAAGTTAGTACTGCTAGTGTAAAGTTAGTACTGCTGGTGAATATTGAAGAAAATATTCTAAGTAGTTACTACTGCTTATGCTCAGTTTATGCTTCTGGTGTATAAGTTACTACTGCTCAAAGATTAAGACTGCTGAAAGAGTTTCTACTATTAGAGAAAGGATAAAGACAAAAGAAAGGATAAATATTGTTTGGAGATCAAGATTACTTACATGATAAGTATTAGTTATTTATATAATAGATCATAGAGAATATTCTAAGTCTTAGGAATATATTTTAAATCGATTAGGACTCCTTGGTGTATAAAAGGAGGTCCTAGGGCACAGAGATTAATATCACCAAAAACGAGTCATTCATAAAATTCTCATAGCTTCAAGGTTTTGTAATCCTAATACTAGGAGAGTATTCGTATTATTCTTAATAATATTGGAGCTTTTATTGTTTTTCATAAAGAATTATTCTAATATTAAAGATTAGATTATGCATAATCTTTAATACACTTAACAAAGTTTCTACTGTAGTTGTGTTAGATTTATCTAATATAAGTAAACCTTAAACAAGCTTAAGGAATTCAATCTATTAAAGTGGGATCCAACAAGAGGTATCTTACAACTGGGACAACAAGTGGTATCAGAGCTTGTTACTTTAAGAAACTTTGCTAGAAGATATGGATCAAGATTCTGCACACATGGTGGCTGCATCTAAAGTTCCCATGCTGATTTGGGGTTTTTTTTTCTCATCCTTGTTCGGGCGAAATAAAAAACTTAAGTCTTAGGGTTTTTGTAACACCCCCAAATAGGGTCGCAGCGGAATAATGTGTCTGGGAGTGTTACATCATAGATCAATGGCACAAGATATGAGAACGATATCTAAAAGAGTCGTTGAAAATACGATACATTGGATTTATTGAAATTGTTTAATACAAAGCACAACGGCTTAAATGTTCTACCATTGAAATAACACGATTTTTGATCATAACAAAAATATCTAGATGTAACGTCTCCAAATCTTTTATGATGATCTCCTCAAAAAGAGTATCCCAATGATCCTTAGCACTCGTGGCTCTTGACTTAAGAAAACACTCTTAAAAATCAGTCAAACATAATAGTCTGGTGATCAACGGGTTATGTTAAATATGATGTTGGACTGCAAGATTTTCCCTTTGGATAATGCAACAGATGCAAACATCACAAAATGTAATTACGTTTCCCTAAGCTCATGACACTGAAGCTCAACATGTATGAAATACAACATTGTCCGTGATGATGTTCTAACCCGCAACATCCTAAATCCGACATGGTATTCGTCCGTTGTCCGGTAAACCGGCACAATGAGCGCTACTCAGCCGAACGGGGTTTCAAATCCCAAAATAGATATATTTATACATGTGTGCTCAAACAAAGTAATTGTCAGTTCTATGTAAATGGGCTCGAGGGGTTATCGGTACTTAGGCAAATGTAATCATGTTAAAAATGTGACTTGCGTCCAATCATAAAACAATGCATGTTTTCTCACCCAAAAAGTTGTAAATTCATGATATAGTAAAAAAAACTGGGGGCTATGGACTAACCTTAGTGAATAAACTGGGAGTATATGAAATCAAGGTGAATGAAATAGTCACAGATTTACCGAATGCAACTATTATATATAGGTCGTATGGTGCTAAGTACTTTGAATTATCTAATACCACATATAATTTCTATATAGTTACATCACCTACTAAAAATGTTTGTTTAATTTATATAATCAAACAATATAAGTTTATACTTTGCAAAATAATGTTCATGTATTCGTGTTCGTAAAAATGGTATACTTGCCCAACGATTTGTTATTTGCAAAAAATACTTGATGTATTATTTATATAATTTATTATATAAATAATTTAATCATTTGAAGATATAAAGTTGAAAAAGTTTAAAAATATCACTTTAGTAAAAACATCGTATTTTTCGTTTAATCCCGTTTTACGGTTTCTTTATATGGAGGGTATGTATTTGAAAAATTTAAATTTAATATTTCATTTATTATATTCCTTATTTACTGTTATGAACAGTAACTGTAATGTAAATTTTTAAAATATACTTTTTATAAATTTTTAATTGTTGAAATCATATATTATTTGTATATCATTCATGTTAATTCGTTTTTAGTGATATTTGTTCACGTCTTCTAATTTAAATAACTATATTTTATGAACAATTTAATTCTCAACAGCCCACTTTATGAACAGTAGCAAGTTTTTATAAATTTACTTTTTATCTTAATCTCGTAAATAGCGTATCTCTTTCATTTTAAATCTGTTTTTAATGTACCTTATAGTTTTGAAATCCTCATTAGTTGTACTTTATCAGAAAAATAAGGTTCCATTATATCTGATTCGAAATTCTTAGGTTTTATAAAGTTGCTTTAATAAAGTTACTTTTAACATATTTAATTACTTAAAACATGTAAAATCCATAACTAGTTCATTATCCATTGGTTTTCCAAGTTTTTTATATTTTTGAAATCACAAAAATATGTAATTTTAAGGAAAAATATAAAACATTATGTTCAGGTTCGAATTTATATAGTTTTTACAAACTTAGTTTTATAAAAACACTTTTTATAACATAATCTGGTAAAAATCATAACTCCTTCGTTATTTATCGGATTTCAAGTTTCTATATGCTTCGGAATTCCTTGTGAGATGTTATTATTTTATAAAATATAAAATAAACTTTTTTATGGGTTCGAATGAACAGTAACATTTAAAAGTTTAATTAATTTGTTTTATACACTTTTAAAATTAATAAAGTTACCATAAGTTCTCTAATTTATAAATTACATCCATTGTGTATAAATTAAGTCCTCTACATTGTGTCCATCATAATAAGTCTATATTGTCCAAGAAAATTGTCCAACATATTTATTTACTTATCTAAACTTTATAAATAAATAAATAATCATAACTTGGTCACAATAATATACTAATTTATCCATTGCTTGTATGATCCTTGTTTTAAATACATTTATTATATTTTAAAACAATCATCTTAAACACAAAAAAAAGTTAGTTTATTTCGTGTATGTATGTACATGTTTTTATTTTATAACTTCATAAAATAAACCTAGGTGATGATTTAACTACACATAATTATATAATACATGAAATGAAAGTATTGAAAAGATTAGAGTTTTATATAACCTTAGGTTAGTGTATGATGGATGAAGAACAAGATCAAACCCTTATGATTCAACCCTAATTCAAAAACATTGAATAAAACCCTAACTTTTCCAAGAAACCCCTAACTCTTAAACTTGTGCAAACCTTTGCAATTTTCAACCCAAGCTTCCAATGTACCTTAGATATGTCTAAAAATGATTCTTGAACACTTGTATTAGTTTAGAAATTGAAAATACAAAGGTATGTGTGTGTATGATTCTTAATCGTGGGTTGAGAGTGAGAGATGAGAGTTTTTGAGTGAAATTTATCTAGTGAATGAATGGAAAGTGAAGTATGATTGTTTAGGGATTCTATGTATAGCGAAACAAACCCTATAATACCTCTTTTATCAAACCAACATATGGTTTTAGGTGGTGAAGGTGGTCGGCTGGTTTTGGTGTACAAAAAGGGGACAAGGTGTGCTGTTTATTGATATAGTACTATGCTAGGTTAGTATAGGTTGAGGGTGAAGGGACTTGTGTTGTTGCTTTAGCATCATGGGATTGTAACACAAGGCCACTCTTAGTAACTTTGTGGATTCTTCTCCCATTTTTGGTGTAACCGTGGGTTATGATACAAGGAGGGGACAAAGGAATGTTTTTAATGTATTTAGTACAAGATTAGGACTAGGGACAAGTTTAGGTTTAGCCTTACCTAATGTAAGATGGAATGACAACATGTTTATGTTAGTTTCATGGTTTCTTGATGTTCTTATCCTCCTTGCCGTGGGTTTATGCACAAAGAAGAGACAAAAGGATTTTCTTGATCCATTGGTTAACAAATAATGTAGTTTAAGTTTGTTTTTTAATATAAAAAAAAAAAAAAAAAAAAAAAAAAAAAAAAAAAAAAAAAAAAAAAAAAAAAAAAAAAAAAAAAAAAAATAAAAAAAAAAAAAAAAAACACACAAAAAAAAAAAAAAAAAAAAAAAAACCCCCCCCCCCCCCCCAAAAAAAAAAAAAAAAAAAAACAACCAAAAAAACTGGTGAGGTTGTTAAATTTAATTTCAAGTATATGTGTGAGATATGTACAATATCGTTTAGGGGCTGTTTTGGGAAAGAGTCCATGAGGTTTTTGAGTATTATAGGTATTAGTGGGCATTTGTTGAAGTGTAGGTGGGTTTATGGTTTGACCATTGCATTGCAAAAAAAGTGTATTTTTATTGCGTACGTAAACGTGTTACGTAAACCAATAAACAAAAAGCGTAAATGTATAAATTATTTCATCCTAATAACTTTTTAAAACATTACTAGACGTTATACATTTAATTGTTTGATGCCGTTTAGTTAAATGATCATTTTAGTTTACGCGATTTGCTAACGGTAAAAATTAAAAGTAAACGCGCAAAAGTCTAAAAATAGACAATTGAATAATCGAAGTCGTAAATGACCTAAAAATGTAAAATGTTACAGTTTCAGTTTGTTTTGCTTTTCGATGCAACCGAATTAGGAAAACATGTTGGGAATTAGAGGCTTCTACAACTTAATGCTGCTGGTTTAAGTTTGTGATGCTGCAGAAGATTAGAGAAAACAGTCTAAGTCATTAGTACTATTAGTATAATAGTTAGTGCTGCCAGTACAAAGTGTTAGTACTGTCAGTTTATTAGTACTGTTAGTCATGTAGTTAGTACTGTTAGTATAAATAGTTAATACTGCTAAAGTGATATGCATAAGATATATTAGGAATAGATATGCATTGATTAGTATACGCGTTTTGTAAGCCCATTAGAATTTCCTTGATGTATAAAAGGAACCCTACGGCATAGATCTAGAAATAAGAAATATATATAGTTTTCATAGCAGTCATAGTTTAAAAGCTTCAAGGTTATTTTGTAACCCTATCACTATTCAGAGTGATCGTTTTATATTGAGGCTGAGAGTTTAGTAAAATTTTGTTTACTATTTTATTGTTCTTCTTAGTATTGCAAACTAGTTTCCGCATAGTTTGTGATATTCTCAATTTTAGTTTCTACTATAGTTGTTTTGGATCTATCCAACACAACTAAGCTTTAATAAGCTAAGTAAGATCTGTTAAGAAGGGATCAACAATTTGAAGTTTGTTGATCAACACAATATGGTTGCTTGTTTGGAAAGAACAGAGGGGATGCTGGTTTTCATCAGATAGTGGACTTTTTGAATGCTAGCACTATTAGGTATTCTTTAACCACAAGTCCTACTATCTATGCTTCCTATATTGAAACAGTTTTGGTCTACTGCTACGACTAAATTAGTCAATAATGGAAACACAAAAATACATGCCAAGGTTGATGGACAAGACTATAGTATATCAGAATTCAGCAGTGAGGGAGTAATCTTCACTTTAATGATGGGATGGTGTTAATAGTCTAACAAATTTATGAAAATTAGTAAACACTCTGCATTGATGGGATATGAAATTGTTTATGATAAACTTACTTTTCAAAAAGCTTTCTTTTCCCCTCAATGAAAGTATCTTATACATACCATCTTACATTGTCTAAGTTCAAAATCTACTGCTTGGAATGAGTTTTTAACTAATATTGCTTCAGCAGTTATATGTTTGGCAAATAATCAAAAATTTAATTTTTGATGGTATGTTAAGAAACTTGGATCCAAATTCTAAAAAGTTTTTGATGTATCCAAGGTTTTTACAACTGTTTTTGAATAACCAAGTTACAAATCTTGCAGAACCTTTTAATGATACTTATGAAACACCTAAACATACTCAAAAAGTTTTTTCTAACACGAGAAGGAAAGGAAAAAGTTTTTCAGGGACAGTTACTTTATTATTTGAGAATTTGTTGGCAATACAAGCAATGGAGGGTGAAAGGTCAGACAACCCTTCTGAACCATAACAACACCTTTCCCCTGCTCTACCCTCTATGTAGTTACTACTGTTGCATCACATCCCCAAAAGACTCACATACCTAGGCGAGCCAAAAGAGGTTGGGACACTGAGATTCCTCAGTCTAGTGGTCCTTCTAAAAGGTTGGTGATGAGGCTGTCTATACAGGAGATGATGACAAAGTGGTTAGGGCTGCCACTACTGCTACTAGCTTAGAGGCATAAGCAGGAAAGTGGTAACACTTCATAAGACACCAAGATCCACGAAAAAGCTAATGAACTTCCTCAGGGAACTAGTTCAGGTAGTGGACCCAAGTGCCAAGATACCACATAGGGGGATGCAGATGCTCAGACTAGGTTTGAGACTACATCTAAATAGTCCCGTGACCCACCTCTCTCAGAAGTTAACACATCTGTAAGTGGGGAGGACAGTATGGAACATCAAGATGATTTGATAGATTTTGTACCACCAACACCTCATGATTCACCTCTCTCAGGAGGTCACACACCTGGAAGTGATGAGGGTAGACCTAACATAAATGAATTGATGGCTATTTGTACAAAATTGTCAAACAGGGTTCTTGCCTTGGAAACATCAAAGACTGCTCAAGATTTGGTGATCAAAAAGTTGAAAAAGAAAGTCAAAAGATTGGAAAAGAAGTTAAGGGCAAGAACTCCAGGGACGAAACTCTTCAAGATTGGTACCTCCAGGAGAAAGAGTTTGGATAAGGAGAATGTATCCAAACAGGGGAGGAATTTGAAGGCAAGGCCAATGTTTGAAGAAGGTAATTTTGATGATGACTTTGATGATATTGATGATATGGTGAATGAAGCAATAGAGAATGTTGAAGGAGATACAGTTAATGCTGGTGGTGCAGTTAACATTGCTACTACTGGAGTTAGTGTTGCTAGTGCATCAGTTACTACTGCTGGTATATCTATTAGTACTGCTGAACCAAGAACACCTCCAACAACTACTACAACTGCATTTGAAGATGAGGATCTTACCATTGCTCAAACACTTGTAAAGATGAGAAGTCAGAAGGATAAGGAAAAAGGAAAAAGAGTTGCTTTCAGAGCCGCACAAGAAGAATCTGCTAGAACAACAAGAATTCTTCCAACTGCTAGACCAACAAGAATTCTTCCAACTATTGATCCAAAAGATAAAGGAAAAAGGCATTTATGCAAGTACCTAAAAAGCTCCATAGAAACCCAAGAAGGCTAATATTCAGATGGATTGAAGAGCTTGGATATAAGAGTACCATGAAGAAGAAGTAGTTCACTAGAAAGAATGCCAAAGGGACAGGGCTGCACAAGAAGAAGCATCTAATGATGCTTTGACTGCAGAATTTGATGATGTTCAAGCAAGAATGGATACAAATGCTCTGTTAGCTGCAAGACTTTAAGAAGAAGAAAGAGAGCAGTTTTCTATTAATGAGCAAGCTAGATTTTTTATGGAGACAATTGTAGAAAGGAAGAGGTTCTTTGCTTGCACAAATGGCTGAAAACAAATCCAGAAACAAACCCACCTACCAAAACTCTATTTAAAACAAGAATGATTACCTCCATTAAAAAACATGGGTAAGGCTCACTTACAATCAACTATAGGAATAAGAGTTTGGAGAAATTCAGAAGCTATATAACAGGGAGCAGAAGTGGATTAATGACTTTGTTCCTATGGATTCTGAGATGGTTAAAGACAGTGGAAAAAAGGATGATGACAGTCAAAAGCAAGCAGAAAGTAGTAAGAAGAGACCAAGAGCAGAACATGATGAAGAGAGTATTAAGAAACAAAAACTAGAGGATGATGTTGAGAAAGAGGATCTTAAAGCTTGTTTGGATATAGTTTCAGGGGATGATATTGCTATTAATGTTGAATCTTTGGCCCACTAAAATATAATAGTTTACTGGAAGGGACCACACTTTGAAAGAAAACATGATGTATTATCAAATCATCAAAGCTGATGGAAGTTCTAACAATTACAAGATATTCAGTGAAATGCTTGATGATTTTGACAAACAAGATGTGGTAGATCTATACAGGTTAGTAAAGGAAAGGTACGAGACTATAAGCCCAGAAGGTTATGACAGATTACTTTAGGGAGATCTCATTACTTTGTTTGAATCAAGTGAGGAAGATGAAATATAAATGGTCAACAGGACTACAAATTGATAAGCTGGAGGTTATTTGATTCTGTGGAGTTCATGTATTGTTGTTGGATACTGGAATTGCTACTTCATGATGTTGAAATAAATATCTCTTACATAAAGGAAATGCTTTCAAGGATTGTTAAATGAAGATAAAAGGTTAATCATGAAAGTACTACTGGATTTGAGTTATCGATTCATCAAGTATGCTAGAAGGGAGTAAAGAAGTGTTTGGATTACTCCTCCTTGTGATCATGATGCTGTAATGAAGAAAACTTGACGTTAACAAGGATGGATATCCAAGTTTAGAGGTGGATTGTTGGGAATTAGAGGCTTCTTATAAACTTATTCTGCTGGTTCAAGTTTGTGCTGTGCAAGATGATTAGAGAAAACAGTCTAAGTCATTAATACTATTAGTATAATTGTTAGTGCTGCCAGTACAAGTGTTAGTACTGTCAGTTTATTAGTACTGTTAGTTATGTAGTTAGTACTGTTAGTATAAATAGTTAATACTGCTAAAGTGATATGCATGAGATATATTAGGAATAGATATGCATTGATTAGTATACGCGTTTTGGAAAGCACATTTAGGGTTTCTTAATGTATAAAAGGCAATCCACTAACGGGACAGTAGATTAGGAAACAAGAATTTATATAGTTTTCATAGCAGTCATAGTTTAAAAGCTTCAAGGGTTATTTTGTAACCCTATCACTATTCAGAGTGATCGTTTTATATTGAGGCTGAAAGTTTATAAATTTTGTTTACTGTTTTATTGTTCTTCTTAGTATTGCAAACTAGTTTCCGCATAGTTTGTGATATTCTCAATCTTAGTTTCTACTATAGTTGTTTTGGATCTATCCAACACAACTAAGCTTTAACAAGCTAAGTAAGATCTGTTAAGAAGAGATCAACAAAACCCTAATTAGGGTTTTGGCGATTTCGGTACAAGCTTGAAGGGGTGTTTGGTTTTTGGTACACAAGTAACAAGGGTGCGTTTGGTTTTTGATTCATCACGGTGGTGTTTGGTTTGTGAAGGTTGACTAGCAATCGACTTATACTTGGTTGCGTGTTTGTTGTAGGAAACAGTAGTGGCTAGGTATTTAACCACTCGTTTCAAGATCAAGATCCGGCGTAAGTTTATTGATTTTATCATTAAACAAAAGGTTAGTAAATTACTTGTTTAATTTAGATGTGTTAATCTTTGTGCTAAAACTAGATCCATTCCGCTGCGTACTCGTAGCTAAACTGGTTACCTAGTTTGTTAAATCCCAACAGAGGCATCACGAGTCAACTCGTTTTGGCATTAGGGTTACACTTTTTGAATTATATCATATCTTAATTGTACACGCCTAAGAATTTAATCTTACATGCTAGATACTGCGCACTTAATTATTTTTATTTATTGTTTTCTTGCAAATATGGCAAAGATTATGCAAATCCTTGCCATAATTAAATAAAATGTGAAGATCTAGATCTTAAAAATTATTAATTTTTAATATAGGTTAAAAAGGAATTAAAATTAAATTGTTAATTTAGTAGATTTGTTTCCTTTTAATTAATAATTATTTTAGAAAGTAAATCACACTATATATCTAAAAGATCTTGATTTTTATTTATGGTAATAAAATCTTTTATTTTTGAAACTAGATATTTTAAATATTTAGTTTACTTTTGTTTCCTTTTGCCAGTCATAAGAACCACTCAATCACTTCTTGTAGATGAAATGGGCGATCTAGGCACTAGATGAAAACCTAGAGAGGGTCTTGATTGCGGTGTCGTAGGACTTTCTAACGAGGAAAGTTTTACAACTTTCTAGGTAGTGCACCTATATCGTTGTAGTGTATAGGCTAGACTAGTGGTTGTTTATCGCTTCACTCGAGAAATAGGTTGGGAAGGCTTGATCACGGTCTAACAGAATTCTAAGGGTTGAGAGAAGATTATTTTGTATTTTTATATTTTATAGAAAGCAAGTAAATCATATAATTGGAGAGAGGTTTGGTTTTAGCTGTTTAAACTAAATGTTAACTAAGCTACTGGTGATAAATAATATGATTAAAGTCTGTGTTTATTTATACTAAGTAATTCTCCCCTAGATTGCTTCTCCTAGTGTTGTTGCTTTGTCACACTTGTGATGATCAGTGTAACTATTTCCTAAAGCATGAACGAATTACACGAAATTACACGAACCCGCCGTCTACTTAGTATGCCGTTAGAGCAACGCACATGCAAGATAGTATAAATATTATCACACGGCCCCTAGGAGTACACCAAGTGCATGTGAAATATATTAAGAGTGGATCAACCATATTAGGGGGCAAGGTAATATGAAGTACCCGATGGTATCCTTTCTACACAATCACGTTTCCCTAGACATATCAACAGTGATGCAGACAAAAGCTGGATTTCTAAGACCTAACATGCCACATTCCATCACAAGAAGCAACACACTAAGATCTACATTTCTAGGGTTTTTCATATAATACTAAAATAAACACAATAGGAGGTTTAGCCAAGTATGTTAAAGATAAAGCAAGAATAATAAATCAAACAACACATAAACATATTGAATGATTAGGTAAACCTTACTTCATTAAAACATGAATTAGAAGAGGTATAATAGGGTTTTTAGGCCCTAAAATAGTCTCCTACAGCTGCTAAATGAACTAGGGTTTGTACCCTCTTTTTATTCTAAAGTTACACACTCAAAACCCTAAATTCAGGTTTGTATATATAGGAAAAACGTTGTGACGGTGTCGTGTTTTAATCATGACGCCGTCATGAAAGAGAATATTCTAGATAATGGGCTGGGTCGTATGCTCTGCGACGTCGTTGGTATCTTGTAGTCCCCACGTCTTGATCTTGTGTAAACGGCGTCACGTTGTATCTGTGACGCCGTCTCCAGCCACTGTAGAGAAATTCTTGTTTCAATGTTTGGGGTATGGATATATAGTCTTGTCCGTTTCTTCTCCAAATGAGCCCAAGTCACGTGTAATTCTTCCAAATGTCTTCCAAATGCGAAATACCTGAAAAGGAACGATTAAGTACCTATTTTGGGCATAAATGCACGATTTAGGAGGTTAAACGACCCCGAAAAAGTGTATAAAATGACACCTCATCAAATACCCCTACACTTGGGATTTGCTTATCCTCAAGCAAATGGGCTTTTCTACCTAGACAATAACAATATGAGGGGTCATTTTACCTACTCTTTAAAAATATTCTACAACACAACCTTCTAGACCTCGTAATTAAAAGCACGGAAAGTATATACTAGCACCTCACATAAGTGTTTGGGATTCTCTCTTTCACTCGGGTGTATAATGAATTTAGCATAGGGGGAGAATCGGAAATTCACAACTCATACATGTCATAGACTTATAAAAAATTACCATTACGGCTTGGTAAGGATCAACCTCCACCGCTAGGTGCAAGTATTATTCATTACTATCTAAGAGGTCTTTATAAAGGGTTGTGGGGTGTAGGTGTAAGATAACATATAATGGAAACAGAAACGGATGGGATACATTTGGGTGGTGACTTTGGGTGAATTTAGGGTGGAAGGGTTAGCTAATTATTTACACGAATACACTTTGGTTTGGTTGCTAAGCCAAGACTCGGACGAAGATCTACAAACTCTTACCACAAACTCTTACTCAATCTCTTTCTTTTTCTTTTTCATTTTTTGTTTTTTAAATAACTTAATACCATCACATGGGGTTTATAATTAAGTACCACCTCACTTGAGATTTTTACATGCTTCGATATTTCAATTCTAATTAATGACCCGTTTTGAGGTGGATAAAATAACATTGGAGATCATTTTGGACAAAACATATGGGGGGTATTAACTTCAACTTTTCTTCCCTTCTTTCGCGTAATAAAGACTACCATGAATACCAATCGTCCCAAAAACTGTATTCTACAAGGATAAGGACTTAGCAACCGTGTACTCAAATTATTAACTTGGGTTACCACAATAATGTACCAAAAGCGAGTACATATAAGGTAGGCTAAGGCTTTTTGGGTGTAACGATTGGATTAAAGGGTTACAATGCTCTTTATTAGTAGTCCGGATTAACCAGAAAATTACGAGAACCGTGAAAAAGGATAAGCTTGGAGGGTTGTACTAGGGTATCCTGCACTAAAGGTGAGTGCATGACAATGGTGTGGGATAGTTAAATGATTGGTGTGACCATCATAACAAATTACAGGTTAAAAACATAGGGTTCAATCCTAATGCCTTTTATCAAGCAAAAATCCTAATACTTTCTATTTTGCGGTCTCGGGAATGCTTCACAAATAAAGTTCTAGCAATTTAATATGCTACCGGTTACACTCATCAAATCCAAAAAATAACCGATACCAATGTTCCAAAAAGGCGACAACTACCACTCATTAACACATCCGTAACGACAGAATAGACACACATGATTGCTCACTCCTTAACTCGAACAAGCTAAAGGTATAATATTCTTAAGGGCGAACCTCACATTATGGGGGTGGAATTTTGAGGGTTTTTGTGCTAGTCATATAATTCATATCCATGAGACGCTAGTAATACTCGGTTTTTGTTGGTGTGTGTCGTAAAAAAATTTAAATTTTGGTAAAAATCACCCTTTTATGCTATGTTTCGATATATTACCCATCTTTTTAAGGGAAAAGGCAAAATGGAATATTGAATAAATACGTTTCTAAGGCTTATTTTCCCCCTACACTTAAGTAAACATTGTCCTAATGTTTCTCTAGAATTACCATTAAAAGGAGATAAAAGGAAATGACAACAAGGAAAGAAACTAGTACTTCTTGTTTACTCAATAATGGAGAAGGACATGCGATAATGGTTAAATTGTCATCCGTGAATCTTACAATAAAACTTCCTCAAGAACTCCAAGCTTCTTCTCATCAAATATAACATGTAATCAAAGATAAAGACAACTATATCAAGCATAAAATGTGCGATTTACCAATATACAATATGAATTTAGGGTTCGACTCGATAGATAAGATGAAAGAATTGTTAAATTCATTAGGTTTTGCAGGTTTATAATGGAAGAATTAATATATTAAATGTCGTGAAAGTTTTATTTTCAATAATAATTAAAAACTTTAAGTTTTCAGAACCTGGGCGTTTGACGCCGTTTTTTTTTTTTTTTTTTTTTTTTTTTTTTTTTTTTTTTTTTTTTTTTTTTTTTTTTTTTTTTTTTTTTTTTTTTTTGTTTTTTTTTTTTTTTTTTTTTTTTTTTTTTTTTTTTTTTTTTTTTATTTTTTTTTTTTTTTTTTTTTTTTTGTTTTTTTTTTTTTTTTTTTTCTTTTTTTTTTGTTTTTTTTTGGGTTGTTAAGTGACCCGTCACAAGTGTCATGGTGACGGCGTCGCGTGTTAATTGTGACGTCGTCTCCATAGTCTGTGAAAACAAAACTTTTGTTTTTGATGAAAAATTTCCTGCACTTGATTTCATAAGTTAATTCCTGTGTAAATGGCTGCATAAAACCTAAGATTTAACAATTCACTCATATGACTCGAAACTGACGCGAATTAATCTAAACAATTCATTTATCATGTTTGAATTTGGTCTCAAAACTGGATAAATTTCCTACACTTATTGGTTGCAAAAATTACATTTGATTTGAAATTAGCGAAGTTAAAAATTAACAAAGCATGATTACAAGGTAGTTCAAACATAATAAAAAAACTATGAAGAATTAAAACATACAAGACACTCCTAATATGCGGGAAAGTAAATTGGGTTTCCTCCCAAGAAGCGCTTTTCTTTATTAACGAGTCTCGTAGCTAGACTCAAAGTCACATGTCCTTACGTGTCTTCTCCTTCATCATCCATTCCTTCCTTGGTTGCAATAAGAGTGGGATGCATGCCTTTGAAATTTTTGCTCCTCCATTGGATTAAACTGCATCTCCCTTTCTAAGTGAAGCTTTATCTTTTCTTCCCATTCTAGGACTAGCCTATTAACAGTCATAGTGGGGGCTATGGGTTCTATGTCATTTTTTACTCCTTTGTCAGTCACATTGGAGGAATCGGGTATCCTATGGAAATTTACCTTATGCTTTCCTGACCATAGAGTTATTGTGCCAGTATCGGAAACTTAATTGAGGCCTTGGCTGTTGTCAAGAATGTGTTCTAAGATGGAATGGTATTTTTTGTTTTCCCTGATATCCAAGATCACAAAATCTATGGGGTATACGTGTTCAGTTGATTCTCTACTAACACATCCTATGCGATTCCTAAGGGGTAAATGTACGAGTGGCTAGCTAGTGAGAGTCTGATGGTCTGTATTTTCAGGCTTTTGTCAGTGAGTTTCTGTTAGGGGGGGGGGTGGGAGTAGGGCATGACATTTACATCGGACCCTTGATCGACAAGGGCATTCACGTGCTTAAGGTTCCCTATGCTGCAAGGTATTTCAAAATTCCCTCCAATGTCCTTTTTTGTTATCTTTTTCTTGAGAATCGCATCATAAGCAAGCCCCCCAGGTAATACTTTATACCCCTTTCCCTTTTTCTTTCCAGCTTGGGTTCTTGACCGAGAGTTATTGAACCTGTTGTTGTTGACTAGCCCTTTTATTAGCTTTTCATTGATCTTATGCTTTAGGTAATATGCGACAGGCTGAGGAAACCGAGTGCTTTTATGTTTCTTCGCTTTCAGATGTTTTTTTTTTTTCTATTGGATTTGTTTCCGGTCCCGTTTCAACTTCATTTATCTTTTCGAACTCCATTACTGGCGTTTCGTTTATGTTTCACGGTGAGCTTTTTAGCGTTGTCGGGTGTCACCTTCATCCTATTACTCCCTTCTTCTTCTCTTTTTGTTAGAGAGATAGAGTTCACGTTCTTGGTGATGGGGAATTTGGCTTCTTCTATTATTAATACTTTCTTAGGGGTTCTGCTAGTCGTGAGTTCCTTGATAAGCCCTAACATTTCAATCATCCTACCATTGATCTCCTCGCGTTGCCTTGAAATGTGTTCTCCAATCTTTCCTTACTTTTGGTGTGCACGGCATGTAATCCCGTAATCGAACTTCAAAAGTGGTAACCTAATGCTTGTGGTTGAGGGCTCGGACCTGTACGTTCACGAAAAGCAAAAGTGCTTAGTATTAGTGGTTCATTTTGATTTTGCGGTCGGGAGTTTGGATGGACTGGATTGACATAAGCTTGGGGGGTGTGTGTTGAGCTTGGTGCGGGCGTCGGTCGTGACCCTTTTAGTAAGAAGCTAATCTGGTCTTCGAGCTCAAGAAGTCTTCGGTCAGGTATTTTCAGGACGCCTTGAGGTATAGAAATGGCTTTGATCGGTTTGACGAATTCTTTTGTTTCATCCCAACTTTCATGATCGTAGAGGGCGAGGTTCTCAATAATTTCCTAAGATTCGTCGGTATTCTTAATGGGAGTTTGCTGTCGGTGGCGTGGTCAATCTCGCACTTAAGATGAAAGGAGACATGATCATAAAAAATTTGGATTTGAAGCCAACGACCAATGCCATGATGAGGGACTTTTTGAGTGTAAGTCCTTGAAAACGAGTCCTTGCTTTCAGATAGAAGATTCACATCCGTGATGTTGTTGGAACATTCAGGATATGTTTGCGGAGTTTTGCGGTCCTTCCCGATGGAAAGAATTGAGCAAGGAAAACAATCAATATCATTTATTTTAGGTAGTTTCAAAATAAATCGTATCATTTATTTTAGGGAGTTTCAAAGGTGATAATCAATATATGGATATACAATCAATACAAAATCAATTATATCATTTATTTCAAGGTGATTTATAAAAAATATAAGATATTTATACTAGAAAAGAACAAATATGTTTCAAATAAAAAAAACATACATGTTTTACAAATACAACATACATGTTTCTCTCGATATAAACCATTCATGTTTCATTATTAAAAAGAACAATTATGTTCCAAAATAAAAAACATTCATGTTTTTTTTATAAAACATACATGTTTCATAAAAAAACAAACATGTATCTCAATTAAAGTAACATACATGTTTCTTAAAAAACACCCTTTAATTGAAACCACAATTATAAAACATGTATGTATATGGTGTTATTTATTATCAAAGAATAAATTGTATTTATTATCACAAAATAAATTGCATCATTTATTTTAGGGAGTACAATCAATACAAAATAAATCTGGAAATACATTCGATATCATTAATTATCAAAGAATAAATGGTATCATTTATTTTAAGTAGTTTTAAAAGTGTTAATCTAAATTTGGATATGCAATCAATACAAAATATATCGTGTCATTTATTATAGGAAGTTTAAAATTTGATCACAAATTATGTTTATCTAAAATACCCAAAATATCATTAGATAATAAACTGAATTAAATAAATAGAAAATAATTTATTAAATTCTGATTGGTCTAGAATAGTTCTGTAAAGTTCTACACCTAAAATGGGTTCTCAATATAACACTTCACTATATATATATCTTGTTGCACAAAACTAACTCTTGATGTAGGTTAAGAATTTGCAATAAATTTGATCCATGCATCCGCTTGTGTCAATATACAATGGGATGCAAGTGTTATAGGAGTGAAATGAGCTTTAGGGTAGCAAGGCTTCATTTGAGATGATGCAAGCTTGCCTCTTTGGTTCAACGATTAAAGGTTAGTAAAAGTCTCATCTAATGTAATGGATTGCTTGTAGTGTCTACCTTTTTGTCGACAAAAGGGGGAGAAGAAGTGTAAACAAGTAACTTATGCATTTTACTATGAGTCATAGTTTACGTATTTTGTCACCATCAAAAAGGGGGAGATTGTTGGTAGAAATATTATGATATTTAATCTGTACATTCTTTTCATGTTTTGGTGATGACAAACATGTAACTTATAACACATAACGTAAAGTGCTTAAGTTAATCATGATAAAAAATCTTCAATGCATTCATACGATAACATCTCTCGACGTCTCAAGTCTGCTTCAACGAAGTTTGCACCTGACGTAAATCACTTAAGGTATGAATAAATAAATGCTTAGTTTTTGGAAACTATATCTTTTACATATTTAGTCTGATTTAGTCTATGTCAATCCTTCCGGCCATAAGACCTACTCAATCACTTTTGTGATGAATGGGGCGATCTAGGCACATTGATGAAAACCTAGTGAGGTCTTATGGTTCTCCAATTAGGGAAGACTCGCTTGAGGACTCAGATTTTACATGTTTACTTGTTAATTTAGTGTCATCATTAGCTTTAGTCTTTATGTGCATATTTTTACTTGATTACTCGTATACACGCCTAATATGTATGCAATACGGACTAATACCTAAAGAAAGATGATGTTAAAACAAGTCTATTAATTACACGTTTAAATACATGCTCATCGTGACCTATTATTTGTTTCGTGCAAAATTGGATTTTGAGAAAATTAATAAGACTATAAACTATGAAACTTGATTTCAAGATTAAAAATTGACGCTATGGACTCATGGGAAGTACGGCTCATACACTAGAACAAACTATAAGAGAAGTTTAAGGAGGATTTTTCCTAAAGAACTCTGGTTTTTAATATGCTTCACGCTGACCTGATTCTCTGCTTCTTTATGCGTTCGATTAGAGTTACCGTGAACCAGGCATGTCACTATAGTGTCATTATTAAAGGTTTTTAAAATCAGTGATACAAAGTTGTTTTGCATGCCTCTTTGTATACACTTTTAACACATTTATGTGCATAAACACGTTAATTCTTCCAACCTGTTTGTTCTCTCCCTCATCTCTATAAAAAGAGGTGAGGGAAAGGGTTTTGTACTTCATTCTTTCAATATTAATCATTCTATTAGGGTTTATCATCTTGTGCTCTTTTTCTTTCTTTTCTGTCGATCAATATATTCTGCTAGGGTGTGTTTTTTATTTGATATCGAAGTTATCTATTCTAGTTTTGAGGTTGTAGGCTATCAAAACCTACAATTGACATACAAAATGTTTTACAAAGCATAAACTCATAAAAATATGTCTTTAACTCTTGAAGGCCTTCAACATCGTGATGATTATTATTTTTTATTTAAACAAATGTATTAATAAATATATATTTAACTCTTGAAGGCCTTCAACATCGCCCCGATAACAACTACTCCTATAACACGGAGCCACCCAACAAACGAATCTTCAAATTAGTTAACTTGTTAATTAAAGCCACTAAAAATGATGCATGAAATAAAGTAACCTACCTAATTCAAGATTTTTTTCAACTGACTCGGAAAGTTCCGCAACTCTATTTAACTTGGAAGAAAAATCTACGATGTCTTTACTTGTGGTATACGCAACCGCCATGGTGCCAATGACCAGGCCAGCTGGATCGGCGAGTTTGAGAGTAGTTTTGTATTCAACCATTATTCTGATCGACGAGTTTGAGTGATTAATTTGCTAAGACATTATGTATACAAAAAAACACTCAAAACAATATAAACCTCCTAGACGACTTGTAAGAATAAGACAGATCTCAGACAATTGATAAAAACACATCTCAGACAATTGATAAACAATAAAACACTCAAAAACTATTAACCAAATGTTAGATAAACAAAAAAAACATAACACTAAAAAACTATAAACCTCCTAGTCGGCTTGAGTAAGAATTATATCTAACATTATTCTTACTCAAGCCGACAAGGAGGTTTATAGTTTTGTAGTGTTTTGTTTTTTTTGTTTATCTAACATTTGGTTCATAGTTTTTGAGTGTTTTATTGTTTATCAATTGTTTGAGATGTATTTTTATCAATTGTATGAGATTTGTCTTATTCTTACAAGTCATCTAGGAGGTTTATATTGTTTTGAGTGTTTTTTATACATAATGTCTTAGCAGATTAATCACTCAAACTCTTCGATCAGAATAATGGTTGAACACAAAACTGCTCTCAAACTCGTCGGTGCAGCCGGCCTGGTCATTGGCACCATGGCGGTTGCTTATACCACAAGTAAAGACATCGTCGATTTTTCTTCCAAGTTAAAGAGAGCTGCGGAACTTGCCGAGTCGATTGAAAAAAATCTTGAATCAGGTAGGTTACTTTATTTCATGCATCGTTTTTAGTGGCTTTAATTAACAAGCTAACTGATTTGCAGATTCGTTTGTTGGGTGGCTCGAGGCTGGTGTTATAGGTGCAGTTGTCGTCGGGGCGATGTTGAAGGCCTTCAAGAGTTAAATATATATTTATTAATACATTTGTTTAAATAAAAAAATAATCATCATCACGATGTTGAAGGCCTTCAAGAGTTAAAGACATATTTTTATGATTTTATGCTTTTTAAAACATTTATCCTTTGTTCATTTAATCCTAAGCATTTGCTTCCAACTGATTAAAGCTTATTCCTCCAAGTACAAGAGAAGAACTTTCATTGTCATTAAGATACGTAGTTATGTAGGTTAGTTAGTGCATTCATGACATGTCTTACATTTACAATGTATAGATCGAGTCCATGTATTCCAAACTTGTATAATAGTTAGATCATGGTGATCATGGTGTGTATAGTTGTTAGATCTTGGTGATCATAGGAAGTTTAGATAGATCGGGGTGATCTTGTTACTGTCTAGGTGAAGTGTAGTGAAGTTGTGAAGTATATAGAGAAGTTGTGAAGTAAAGTGAAGTCGTAAAGTGAAGTGAAGTCGTGAAGCGAAGTGAAGTCGTGTGGTGAAGCAAAGTTGTGAATTTTTGGTAAGTAGTGTGGTTAGTTTTGATAGATTGGTTCTAGCTAGGATTAGAACTTGACATTTGACTTAGTGTCAAAAATCGATGTAAGCTTTGTTGTGTTTAGTTTTCTCCGCCTAAAGGGAGCTTGTTGACTATTGAAGTAACTCTCGAGTTAGGTACTCGGGGAGTGGAGTAGGGCGAAGAGGTGCTTCGTGACCGAACCATTATTAATCATCACGTCTGGTTTGCACTTTCTTTTACCTTTCACTTTACATTTTATTTACCTTATTCACCTACATTTATATTTGCATTAGATCTATATGTGTGAGTTGAGTGTTCTTATTATTTGTTTGGATGATGATTGGTGTCATAATATAAGTTAACATATGATTGTTGTTTTATATTAGCTATGTACATGATTCTATGTGATATAAATGTATTATTCGCACTTATCATATTGCATCTAACTTGATGGATAATTTGATACAAAACGTTTTAAGTTTTTAAATGAAAACATATTCACCCCCTCTACGATTTCCATAGATTTTTTAAGCATGTTATTTTTTTATTCATATTAAACTTCAACATTTTTTTTATAAAATCGTGTGCTGTCAAAAATCATTTGCAATATTTTGGCTCTTTTGTTCTGCAATTCGACGTATCTTTTCAGCGATATTTTTATTTCTCAGAATAAATTGATAGATACGTGATCCATATTTGATAAATAAAGACCGTTATATAAAAAAGTCGTAAATAGGTTAAAGTTCATGGTGCATTTTGAAAATTCTTTTATTTTTTAATTTTTTCTTTACGTCAGTGGTGGCATCAGTTGAATTTTTTAATCATGTTTGCTATTTTTTATTCGGTCTCAATTTCCCAGTGGTGGTGTCCAGTTGAATTTTTTAATCATGTTTCGATTTTTTATTCGGATGATGCCGCATTCCAATTTCTGATGTTTTATATATAGGTATATAATTGTTTACTTTTTATTCAAGGAAGAGAAAAGAGCAATGTGATGGAAAATTAACTTGGACCCACCCATTGATAAACCGACCCTTATAGGTGGTATTTCAAACAGTGCAATATTTATGTTATGAATCTTACTTTTTAACCCAAAGAGGTAAACAAACATTTTTGTTGTCCTAAGTTCTAAAAGGCAAATCCTATGGGTAACAACCAAAACATCCCTTATTCTATATATCTAAATTCTAAAAGTTGATGTTGAGTAACCCAGCGCTCTTGTATAAAACTATTATTATATTTAGTTCATTTTTGAATTGAAATGCATTTTATTTGGTTTAGATGCAATTGTCACTATAATAATTTGAAAAGTTTGGACTAATAATCACCGCAAGCACGCTACAAGTTCTGTTCGTATATTTAATGTAGTTAAATTAAATTTTTTGATCATTGTATTGGTTAGCAAAATTACTGAAACCTATATCATACTCATTGAATAGCTAATGGAATAGTTAATAAAAAACATAAAAAACATATAAATCAAAATTACTGAAACCTATATCATACTCATAATATATTTTGACAAGACTTGCATGGACATTTTATTTTCTCGGCACTATTCACTAATGGCTTGCAATGATCAATGAATTTTTGAAGACCGATACAAAATAATGGTTCATGACACTGTAAAAGTGTCCAAGTCTTATCATCAAATACCATAACTGCGTTTTAACGATACATTTATTTATTATATGCAACTTAATTATACACATTCAAATGAGGAATACGAGATGTTTTGTTCACCTAGTGAAACTATGGAAGGCAATTATAACCTACTCTTTGAATGATTCGTTTCACATATGAATGGGTATAACCGATTTACTATTTGAGAAAATTTCGGCAACATTTCCCCTCAACTCTCCAAATATGTGTTTAAAGACATATTTGTAGGAGTAAAGGAGAAACACTGTCGAAATCATCTCAAATAGTAAACCAATTATACGCATTCATATCCTAAAGGAGACAAAACATTCAAAAAGCAGTCTCAAACTGGGGATTTTCCAAAATTATTTATCAAATAAATTTAATTTCGGACGGGTTTTTCTATAGATATTTATTTCAACGGGTATTTTCCAAATTAAATCACTAAATCCTACAAATCCTAAAATCCTAAACAAATAACATTTAATATGGAACAAACATCAAATTATATCAAATTATCAACACAAGGAGTGTATGGGTTTACGTTTAGAAACTATACACTTCCCCCGACGACAAGTCCATCGGGGATACCGAAAAGGAAAAAAAATGCACCATCGCGGCTGCTCGCTCGGCTGTGTACATGGTTACCAACTGGCAAACAAAAAAAGTTTTAACACATTCTTATAATTAAAACCAAATTATAACTAACCCTTTATTAGAATAAAAAAATTAAAACAAAAATTACAATGAGACTTGGCCTAGTGTTAAAAGAGGGGTTTTTAGAAAAAAAGTATAAGAATATCATAAAAGAGGGGTTAGAAAAGAATTATGGTTTTGATGGAGAGGAGGTGGGTGGCAGTATTAATTGGGGGGTGGCTCGTGTGCATCAGTGTTGGTGGTGTATGTGGTGAGAAGTGGTGGTGGTGGTGGGTTCTGTTGTGGTGGTGCAAGAGGTGGTGGGGGGTGAGAAGTGGTGGTGATGCCCTTAAAATCACCTAGGAGATGTTTTTTTTTATGTTTTACGTTAGACGTTCAACGGACGAGTCGATATGGTATGGTTATACATTAGACATTCAACGGACGAGTCGATAGTGTATGGTTATACATTAGATGTTCAATGGACGTGTCGATATGGTATGGTTACACATTAGAGGTTCAATGGATAAGTCGATATTTTAATATATACATTAGAGGTTCAACAATGATTCGAATATGTTATGGTTTGTACATTCTATGTTTATCGGATGAGTCAAATGGTATGTTGTACATTCCGATGCTCAACGGATTATTCATTATTTTTGGTTGTACATTCGAATGTTCAACGGAAGAGTCGATATGTATGGTTATAGCATTAAAGGTTTCTACGGATGATCAATAGGTTAGTGTATACATTAAGAGGTTCCACAGAGATGAGTCGATAATGTTAGGGTTTATACATTAGTAAGGTTTAACGGATAATCGATATGTTAGTTTATACAATTAGAGTTCAACGGACGAGTCACTATATGTTAGAGTTTATACAATTAGACGTTCAACGACGAGTCGATATGAGTATGGTTATACATTAGACGTTCAACAGACGAGTCGATATGAAGGATATACATAAGACGATTTCAACGAACGAGTCGATATGATAATGAAGTTATACGATTAGACGTTCAAGCGGACGAGTCGATATGGTATGGTTATACATTAGAGGTTCAACTGATGAGTCGATATTTTAAGGTTATACATTAGAGGTTTAACGATGCGTCGATTGTGTTAGGATATACATTAAGGTTCCAACGGATGAGTCAATAATGTTAGTGGTAATTCATTAGAGGTTCAACGTATAGTCCGATAATTATGTTTGCACAATCGAGTTCAACGTTGAGTCAACTATGTTATGGTTGTACATTCGAAGATCAACGAATGAAGTCGATTATGTTATGGTTGTTATATTCGATGTTCAACGGATGAGTCGATATGGTATGGTTTAAAGCGTTAGATTCCCGCCAAATACTCCCGCCAAATACTCCCGCCAAATACTCCCGCCAAATACCCCCGCCAAATACTCCCCTCTAAAACTCCCGCCAAATAATCCCGCCAAATACTCCCACCAAATACCCCCACCAAATAATCTTTTATATCATAAAAGCAGATACTATCACAACCACAAACATATCACACACTCTTAACATCACAGCCACAAAAAGATGGCGAACATGGTGCCACATGAAGCTTTTGCGTGTTTGTGTGCAAAGGAGATGTATTCTCCGACAATTCGATAAACCTAAGAGTTACGTTAAACTATACTAGTCATGACCAAATCAAAGGAAGTAAGCAATCACAATTTTTATTTGTGTAATATATAAATATTGAGGTTAGTTGTTAAAAGAATTGATTTCTTTACTATTTAACAGCCTCCGAAACATTTTGGATGTGGATTTTTTTATTGAAAGAGACCCGACTTCGTAAATTGATAAGTTCTCCTGGAGCTCCATCGACTCCATGTTACTCTGCAGGACATTCAACACCTCCAACCTATTATTCTGGACCTTCAACACCTACAAACTATTCTTTAGGATCTTCAACACCTACAAACTATTCTCTAGGATCTTCAAGAAATAGAGTGTGCTCAAACTGCAAGCACTTGTGTGGAAAGATAAGTGTACTCAAGGCAACAATGGAAATGCATATGCATCCGAAACAACATACATTAAAGTCGGGTCCCCCTCTATTCAAGAAGTTCCCCAATGGAATGGAAAAAACTTGATTTGATATTTAGACATGTGCAATGTACTTCTAATATTTTCGAGTATTTTGTCATTTGCAATGTAATTCGTATGCTTTTTTTATTGTATGTGAAGACTTTGTTTAAACTTTGATGATATGAATGTGTTTATGTATAACGATATGAATGCGTTTATGTATAACCATATGAATGTGTTTATGTATAACGATATCACCTTAAAAACTTATATATATTTTTTGTTAAAATATACGAATTCGGACCGAAACCAAACTAAAAAAACGTAGTTTTTAATTAAAAGTCCAACAAAGTCAAACGTTTTTCCCCGGCGGAAATTATTTTATAAAAAAAATAATTTTAAATAATATGATTTTTAAAAAGTGATTCTTTCTAACTACGAGCTATGCTATACTAATGATACTCGGGGGTGACCGAGTCTTTTTCATAATCCTAACAATAGTCCATAATAAATCTTATTTCATAATCATTAGTCATGTTTATATTTATTTTTCGAAAAACCCTTTTATTTTCTCACAAGTCCAATACTTAAAATAAAACAATATAAACATAAAACTAATTCACATAATAATTATTCAAATAACAACACTTAACAATTAAGTAATGCAAATATCAATTATGATCCTTATTATCTAATAATTAAAACATGTATATATTCATATAAGGCTACATCATCCAATGATTCCGGCCACATACATCGATATAATCGATTGCGTAAGCCATATACAAGTATATACACCATAGCACATAAGCTTTTAAAATCGTAGATCTTACCAATTAAATTTAATGTCTATGTTTTTAATTCTTGATCATCATATTTGCATAAAACCATTAACAATTAACAATATTATATCACATATCGATCCATGATAAATTTTCATGGATTTATCATGGACACCGCATTAACAATTAATAAAGAGTATAAAACCGATCAATTAACAATTAAACCCATCAAGTTTTTATAAAATTTCATACAACCTAGAATTCGTCTAATTAATTTTATAATCAATAAAGATTGTAACTTATACATAAAGATTGAATCTTTATGCACAAAAATGCCCAAAGGGCTTAAAAATTAGTCAAGAACCCTAATTTTGTCAATTTAATTTCTTGTAATTACAAATTCTACATGTTGGCTCGTGATGACACTGTTGGGATTTTAAACACGTATAGACTTTATAATTAACAAGATTAGAGATGTGTACCTTTTAGCAATAAACGTTACACCGTCTTGAATATACGCGTATGTATAACGCCACGCGTAACCACTAGGATCAAAGTATACTCCCTCTACTTCAACACACACAATATGTTCTTTAGCAAACAATTAAGTATGCTAGTACCTATCGTGATCTCTAAGCTATAAGCCCTCCTTAAATAGGCAAAGTGGTTAGCCCAAACTTAATATTGAAACCGCCTATTTAATAGGTCAAAACGGTTACACAACACTTAATGTTGAAACCGCCTATTTAATAGGTCAAAACGGTTACACAACACTTAATGTTGAAACTGCCCATTTCTCCATTATTGCATCTAGACCATTCTAGTTAACATTTAATGCTCATTAAGATTTATCACTAAATATATTACATTTAATATATTTTCTATAATCATTTTACGTATTAACGCGTGCATCCCCGTACGCTTGAATAAATTATCTGAACATATATTAATTTATACTTGGACATATTCCAACACTTTGCACATGGTTGGTGATTAAATGGGTCAAATTTAAAGGAAAATGGGTCGCGGGTCCAATATGGTTCGGTTAGAGTTTCTTTGAGTTTCTAGGCTTGTATTTCGTGCACATTGATCATGAAATGATAGAAATATGTTCTCAAGGTTTGTATAAATGATTATCAACAAAAATTGTTAGGTGGTTCTGGTTAAAATGGGTCAAAAATGAATGAATAAGCTGCGAGTTTAATTTAGGGCACATTAAGGTTTCATTAGGGTTTTCTAGCTCATAATTCTTGTACATTGCTAAGAAAATGATAGATCAGAGGTTGTGAACTCATATCATGAGTTATAATGGCACTTGATTAATTATTGGTGGTTTAAATGGTTAAAAACGAGTAAACGGGTCAATTGTTCCATTTTGGTACGTTTAGGGTTTCTTGGATTTAGTTTACGTATAACTGAGATGAAATGATGAAATGATGATGAAATAGGATTGACATGGTTGTAAAATAAGTTATTACAAATTATTTGAGGGTTGGTTTTGGTTTATGATGGATAAAAATCAAGAAACGGGTCATGGTTTAGAAACTAGCTTGGTTTTAGGGTTTAGGGTTTTGAATTAGGGTTTTGAGTGTAAAAATATGTATGAGAGTTTATGAATAGAATAATTAGGGTTTACACATTGTACATTGAGTGTAGTAGCTTGTACAAAAGTGGTGATGAAGAAATTACAAATGAAAACGGAGGTAAAACGGCTATTTTAGAGATCATGCTTAATGACTTGTATATTTTGCTTTATAAGACTTGTACCTTATTTTGGAAGGAAAGTATTATCCAAATGAGATGTTATCTAACTTGTATATATGCTTTAGTAGCTTGTACATTTACTTTAGATATTAATCTTTCATGGAATTAGGGTTTTAGAGATATACGATAACGGTTTAAAGCCCGATTTGATATAACGTTGTGAATGGTACACTATAGGAGCAATGTACTTTGTAATAATGATATTAAGATATTGACTTGACATGTTATGATGTTTGCTTGACATATAAATAGATATATGTGGCATAGGTAGGTTGCGTGAGCTCGCCTACTTTAGTTATGTAAGTTACATTGCATATTGAGATATTGGTAATGCAAGTAATGAAAAAAATTTCCCCGTACAATTGTGATCAGAGTAAAATAGGTTGATTTTTCATTTGATGAAAATTTTGGGTTGTTATAGTCTCCACCCCTTACAGAAATCTCGTCTCGAGACATAGTCGGATGCCGGAAAGATGACAAGGAATGATTATGAATTGTAAGAGAGTTGCTCAATCATGTGGGATATAGACGAACAGATGATGAAGGTAATAACGATAATGATTAAGTGAAGAAAAATAATTATTTGTATAAACATGTTGAAAGAAACTTGCTTGTACGTATGCTATATACTTAAGCCTACTTATTTATAATTTATCACTTACAAAAAGAAATGTCCAACTCCTTGTAACTGAGAATTTATAAATTCATAGTTTAGAGATTTGTAATTTCCTTATTCAAATGAAGAAGCGTCCTAATTCATTTCAATAAGATGATCATAAATCGTCTTACCTAAGCATAAAAACATGATATCAAAACGGTAATGTGTAGAAAATGATATGATCCTGAATAAGAAAAATACTTAGATATTAATTGTACTGACGCCCGTATAGTCAAGGATAATAATTTATGTTTCAAAGGTATGAGGAGGGTATTCAGAGTTAAACATAATAGAATCGATGGAATTTGGAAACAATGTCGAGTTTTGATATCATCAGATAACAAGATGTAATAGAATTATCACTTTATTATTTCATGGATAATTTTACATATGAAACTCTAAAAGAGTTGATACTTATGCTACGTATCTCAAGATAGGATTCTAGATAAAAGCAATAAACGACAAGGATCGTAGCTTGATGTTTGGGGTTTTTAGATTGAAGAAGATTCTGATGAAATTTGAATATCCTTAAGAGTTGTTTTTAGGGTAGAAATCATAAAGTGAACAAAAGCAAGATTCTCTCTATGTATGCTTTCTTATGGACCCGTTGTTTGCTTTTGAGCACTGATTCGCATAATGCCCTTTCTTACCACAGGCATTACAAGTTACGGATATTGTTTGTAGATTATTTCTAGTGGCTGGTCTTTTGTTTCTGCAATTCTTAGTCAGATGACCTATCTTGTTGCAAGTTTGACACTTGACAGTGCAAGGACCTATGTGATGTAGGGTACATCTTTCACACAAGGGACGATTCCCAGTATACCCATTGGTGGCAGTATAAGTCATCAAGGTTTCTTGCTTCTTGTTCTGCTATTAGTGGTAATTATTATTACGGTTGTTGTTATAGTTATTTTGATAATTGTTATTGTTGATAATGTTTCCCTTATCCTCAAGCTTTCGTTTGAGATCATTGATTTCTTGCACAGAATCATGCTTTATTATCTGATCCATTAACCTCTGGGCTATGTTGGTGGCTTCCTCCAAAGTCTAAGGCTATGAGGCAGTAACATTTCCTTCAATACTTCTGGTAATCCATTGAGGAACACTTCCATAAGTTTCTCGGTATTTGGTACCATGTTTGGGCATAAGACGGCTAATTACTGGAATCTCCTAATGTAAGTCGTAAGATCATTTCCTTTCACGGCCAAGTTATAAAATTCGTCTTCTATTTTTTAACTTTAGTTCGAGGGCAATACTTATTGGTTAAGAGTCTTTTCAATTCGGTCTAAGTGATTTGATTAGCTTGATCTATTCTAATCGGTTGAGCGTATGAATTCCACCAGGATAGGGCATCATCGGTTAAAGTACCGGTAGCAAATGTCACTTTGTTTTTCTCATCACAGTTACTACGTGAAAATACTGATTCAGTTAGCTCAAACCAGCGAATGAGGCCAACTGCTCCTTCCGTACCATTGAATTAGAAAGGTTGATAGCTAACGAACTCTTTATAGTTTCCCGTTTTTTCTATAGGTGTTCTAGTAGGTCTGGTGTTCCTGTTGGGATTACTAGTACTTTTCATTGCTGTAGTTTGTGCTTTTAGAGCTGCGGCAATGCCGTTAGTAATGAGTTGCTGGATGGTAGCTAAAGTTATGGTTGTTGACGTCCTTTTAGGAGGCATTCTATCAACATAAGACAACACGTAGTAAGAATGACATCACAAGTTTTTAAAGGTAGTACTTAAAAGAAAACGTGATGTTTAAAATGCTTAAAGAGTAATGCTCATTTTTCAATTTTAATCACTTAGAGGTTATGGTATGATTCATAATGATGAAGACGGAGATAACGATGCAAATGATGGAGATGATGATGAAAGAGAGATAAGATAGAAATAAGGTAAGTAACGGGATTGCCTTCATAAATAACTAGCTTTCTTACTCTACATAGTCAAGATTTGACAATTGTTTTTATTTATACCACATATCCCGTGGCTAGGATAAAGCTATAACTAGTTTGTTGATTTTGATCCGGTAGATGACATCCTAAAGATCATCCTGATCTGTTTGGTGACGAGCTTGGTTCTCCTCAATGATTTGTTCAAGATTGGAAATTCTGTCGTGAGCAAAAGCAATCTTATCTCTTTGCCCTAATTGCTTCCTCTAAAGTTTGATAATCTGAGAACGGACTTTCTCAAGTTCAATCTTTAGCTTGTTATCTTCTTCCATTTTTCCAATGCGGTGAAAAAAGAGTTCTTCTAAGTAATTCAAAATATCTTCGATTTGATTCTCATGATGCTTCATATGTATCTTACTTGAAATTTTTCCTATTTCAAATATCTGAGGTGGGGTAAGAGTATAAACTGAGAAAGATAGTGATACCAAATCACAACTTTGATTCCGAGATGAATTAGATAACGTAGTTGAGAAAGAAGATGGGGAATAGATTTGCTTTTTAGGTGGTAATAATTCTTCAGGAACAAAGAAATATCGGGGATCAAATAGTAGTGATGGTGGTAATACCGGTGATGGAGTCAAAATAGCTGGTGGAGTAATAAGATCTGGTGATAAAATAGGTGATTCCTTAGCATAAAATGCTTGTACATCCTTTAAACAAGGATTATTGTAGAAAGGTGAGAATACCGGTGGGATCATGTTATCTTTAGAGTTTTTCGAAGAGTTAAAAGAACTGCTCTCTGATGAAGCTGAGAAATAATCCGATGAGACCGAAGTATAGTTAAGGATATTCATAGAGGAAAAAGCATCCTCAATATCAGAAGTAGAATGGTTGGGAGAAGACATCATTCTGTTAACAATCTAGTTGTAAATAACATAATTTATTTATGGTATAATATAGTATAATAATTATGTATCTTTACATACTGATCCGAAATGTAGTGGCACAGAGGACTTTGATGGCTACAAAAGAAATGTGGTTATAGTTAAGGTTTTGACCTTGTTCTCTATAACCATGGTGCTGATACGAATCTGTAACATCCCCATTTTTACATATAGCAGTGGAAGCTAGTCTGAGGTACTTTAGAATTACAATGATGTTGTCTATGTTATTTGAGCTTGTTAAGCGGACGGAAATTAAAGTTGTTCATGCAACACACATTGCCGAGCTTATTTACATAATCAGTTGGGTGGCATGCACGAAGGGTAAAAGGCATTGATATTATCCTTTTGAGCTCGGCACATCCCTACAATTACTGGGGGTATATATATTAACGTTATCTTTGTCCTTTTTGTTATTATTGTGATGGTGACTTTTCTATTCCCAGTGAAACGCTTATAGCCACTTTGAAGCACGCGTTAATACTATCAAGTGAGACTCTTGAATTATTAAAAAAGGTAAATATATAATTATTTTTCTCATTGTAAGAAAGAATAAAATTCTACTCGTTTAAATTTCCTGAGCCATATGCCAGATTCATTTGACATATTCGATCAAGCCCTTCAAATTAATCTTATCTATTCTCTCTAAATATATTGGACACTATAACACAAGCCTTTCACTTTTAAATCCTTTTACACCACTTATGATAAACTATAAAAATAGCATAAAGATAATTTAATACTACCATCTTGCTATTGGTTAAAATAATAAATGTCAATTCTAATCCTAAGCCATCATTATATTATCACAGGTTGCACAACTTCTGGAAATCATGTATCTCCCGGGTTACTTTAACGAACCTCCATTGTTGATTTCTATGAATTCTCTGACCCAATGTCACTGGCATGTTTTTTTTCACAAGTTAATAGTTGGATCTGGTGTTGATTATTGGTTTTGTCTTAGGCTATCTAAGGTATATTAGTGTCTATACATCATTAAACTGATAGCTTGCTTATTTTCACTATGTAGATTGTACATTTTAAGCTAATAAATATTTTTTATTTCAAGTGTATGGCGACGACTGTGATCAAGATGATAATATATATAGGTATGTGTTGTGGGTGTAGGAGGAATGATATGCAACACTTTTTGTCCAACTTTTACTTAGTTATTTAACATGTCAAATGTGATAGATAAACCAGTGCCACCAAAAACCGCCTAAGAACTACTAAATGGAAACTTATGTTCATGAATCTAAAGAAATTTTTATTTTTATTTTTGTTTTTATTTTTTTACCAATTATAAGTAAAACAAAGCTCTAATCAGTTATCTTCTTGATCATATAGTCGTCGCCATACACCTGAAAATAAAAAATATTTATTACCTTAAAATGTGCAATCAACCCATTTTCTAATCTCTATTATGCAGGCTAACAACTAGTTCGGATGTGGATATTAACGAATTTATATCAAAGTTTTATACTCAACTTCAACCGCATACTATACTGGTGATAAATATTCTTGGAGGTAAGTACAAGAAATTGTTGTGGAAGTTGCCATTTTATGTGCCCTCTGAACATGTTGCCTTTCTGATGATCTCAAGATTTAGCTCAACACGTATACCACTTTTTGATCTTTTCCAAGTAATTTCTAAAGGATCAGGTATTCCTTCCTTCTTTTCATGTGACTTGTTAATACAACAGAAATGTTCAAAGTTTTTATTCTAAGTATGTTTTGTGCTTGATTGTTTTAGGGAGGCCGAGGGAACTGTGGAAAGCCCCTTGGGGCACAGACGCGATCGTTGACACAATATTGCCTGATTTTAAATGGATTGTAAAAGACTTTGAAGATGGAATTTCTGCTGGTACTCTTGATGGAAGAATTTCAAATATCATTTGGTGAGGCTACTGCTGTTGTTATTAATAATCTATTATGTTCAATCAATGTGATATTGATAAGTTTCTCATTTGCTTAGTCATATGGAAGGCTGGTTTGGCCAACATGAAGATATTCTGTTAGGGGAACCAATGGACGACCAAAAGAATCAAAAGATAAATAAATCTTTAACGTAACGAAAGTTTAAAAATAAATAATTCGTTAACTAAAATCAAAACGTCGAATAAGGGTTTTTAAAATGAAAACACTAGGTTTTTAATCAAATTCTTTCAAATCACTAAAGATGTTAAATTAACATTAATTAAACATGGGGGGGTTAGGATAGATTATAACAACATTTAGCATATAACTTTTAGATAATTAAAACACGAAAATTAGGGTCCAGTTACGGTTTTGGATCAAAAAAAATGGAAAACGCATGTTTTTTGAGTTTAAAACTTTTAACAAGAGTATATTTAGGATCATATGAACATTATAATCGTATGAAAACAGATTGTAAGCTTATGGAACCTGGTTTTGAGCTTATAGCTTGGAAACGGGTCGAAATCGGGACTTTTAGCTTCGTACGCCTAGAATAACACTTCTGGGGCTTTCAAGGAATTCCAATTTTTCTCTTTGATTATTGTTCTTGTGACCTCTAAGAACTTCTTGAGCAGAGATTTGCTGCTATTGTGGGTTATAGAAGAAGATGTGGGGGATGAGTAAGAATGGGGTGTTCGCCCCTATATATACCAATTATGGAACTGTAGCACAAGTTTTAAGCAATGCGGTTCATATATCTGTATACTGATTAGGGATCTACAAGGTGATATGGAGGTTCCTAGGTGGTAGATAGGTGATGTGGAGGGTGGTTTGTGGTGGTTTTGGATGCGCAGATTAAGGAGCAAGGAGGAGATATGGCTCATCTTAGGACCAAGGAATGGTGGTAGATCAGCTTGTAAGCTGCTTAGGGAAGCAAGTAGGTGAGTCATAAGGTGCTTGGTTGCAAAGAGTAGCTTAAAAATAGGTTAGTTTGCAAGAAATGGGGTCGCGGGTTCGCTAGGGATCATTTAGGGTTTTTGAGTTTGATTTTCGTGTATACTTGTGATATAATGATAGATATATGTTTGCAAGATTTGTATTAAGAGTTATTAACAAGATTTGATAGGTGGTCCGGGTTTAAAATGGGTGAAAACAAGTAAAACGGGTCAAAAGTTCACATAGTTTCGATTAGTTTCTTAGGATTTAAATTCTTTGAACTGATTGTTGTTAATATGATGAAATGAGGATCGAATGTATTTATAATTTATTTTATGTTATTACAACTTATTTGGTAGTGGTTGAGGTTTAAAATGGATAAAAATCAAGAAACGGGTCACGGTTTACTATTTAGCTCGGGTTAGGGTTTCTAACTTGGATTTCTTGTAATTTACATAAATTGAGAATGCATATAAAATGTAAATGAAGTGCATTACTTGCTTGTAACTTGTACTTGATAGATTGTACAAGTTTCCTTAGGAAAACAAGTAAACGACTATTTTGGATGTCGTGCATTAATGACTAACATTAAGCCTTTAAAGGACTTGAACCTTATTTGGAGGGAGTTTATATTTTAAAGATGAGATGTTAATACTGTAACACCCCCAAATTGGGTCGCAGCGGAATAAGGGTCCGGGGCGTGTTACTTCATAGATCAATAACACAAGATATATATAGAACGACCAAAAAGTCGTTTAAAACCGATACATTGGATTTAACAAAGTATTTGTTACATAAGCCCGAAGCTTCACTTGTTCACTTGTTCAAAATACAAAGATTTCTAGCCCATAACAGATATACAAAATGTAATGCGACAAAATCTTTAATGCATGATATCCAAATCAAAACCACCAATGTATCCCTTGCACCTCGTGCTTATTGACCTCCTGAAAAACATTGCTTTAAAACGTCAACAATAATGTTGGTGAATTCATAGGTTTGATAAATCGTATATTGTAGGACCACAAGATTTCCCAAGTGTATGATAATGCAACAGATGCAGACATCATATAAATGTAATTACGTTGCCCTAAGCTCATGACACTGAAGCTCGACATAAATGAATACCATATAAATGGCCTACATTGCCCGTGATGATGTTCTAACCCGCAACATCCTATGTTCGACATGGTATACGTTCGTTTGCCCAGTGATAGCTAATCACCCGAACGGGGATGTCAATCCCAATAGATCTATTCATAACATTCGCGCTCACAATCCAGTAACTGACAGTTCATGATAATGGGCTCAACTAGGGTTATCGCTACTTAGGCAACACGTAATCATAATGTAAAACTTATCCACTTGTGTCCAATTATAAAACAGTGCATGTTTCTCACCCCAAAAACTTATAAAACAAATCATGTAAAACGTGGGGCTATGAACTCACCTTGAGTGAGCGAATATCAAGTGTATCACAGAAAATGCGTCACGGTAATGATCGAGTGCAACCTAATCCAATATAGGTCGTATAAGTACTAATCACATTGGGTAACTACTACCATATATAATTCTATATAGCTAATCACCATCTAATTGTTTTAGTGAAATCATATTTATAAAGTTAAAACGTTTATAAATACACCTTTGGTAAAAATGACATAACTTTCACGTTTCAAGTCCGTTTCTTGCGTTTCTTATGTCCACGCTTTTGTATTAAGACGAGTTATCGAAATTTGACATTTTCATATTTTTAGTCCTCTGATGAACAGTGATTTTTACTGTTCATACCAGTTATAAACTTATTTTTATAACTTTAATTAACGTAAAACCCGTAAATGTTGTATTTTATTCGTTATAGCTCCGTTTTTAGCGATTCTTTCGAGCACGTTCTCGTAATTAAAAGTTCTATCATATAAATGAGGTTTTCCAAAATAAATGTCCCTGATGAACAGTAACTTTTTATAAAATTTATTTTATAAATCCGCTATTAACGTAAAACGTATATTTATCGTATCTTTTTCGTTATTAATCCGTTTTTTGAGTTTCTTACCTTTTTAGAATCGTCATGAGGTGTACTATCTTTATAAAATGTCAAACCTACTGTCTTGAATTTGAAATCAAACAGCCCTTTTGGAATCCATTTGTATACTTATTTATATAACTTGTTTTATACACTTTTCAATTTAGTGAATTACCACAAGTTTTTGTAGTCTTATTTATCATATGTGTTACTTATAATAATGTCCATATATTGTCCATGAGTCCATATTATCAAGTCTTTTATAACACCATTAAATCACAACTTACTTGGTAACTTTTAATTACAAGTTTATAAGTAAAACCCTAATTTAACAAGTTTGTACATAGACTTTTTATGCATAAACCAATAGTGTACAAGACTTATACTTCCATTATAACATCATTTTAGCATCCATATAACATAAATAAAAGTCCATGAACAAGATTATCAAGTCATTTACTCCACTTTTACTTGAAATTTATTAAGTGACTTTAAAAACCCTAATTTGTATATATACATTTTTACACTTAACCAATATGGTATAATACTTATATATCCATTTTAAAATGATATTACCAACAAAATATCATATGTCAAAGTGCACAAATCCATAATCACAAGTAAAAATCCTTTTTACATGTTCAAAAGTCCTAAATGGTGATTTTACTATATAGAACATATATACACATAAAATCATAATTAGGAAAAGATGAAGACTTTTAGATAACCTTAGAGTGATGTATGATGATGATATATATGCTCTAAACCCTTGTTTAGACTTTAAACCCTAGCTTTCACAACCAAGAAACCATAATCTAAATAGAAACCCTAATCTTTTAATAACTTAATTAAACCTTGCAATTGCTTAACCAACCCTTCAAAACACCTTAGGTTATTATATGAATGATGTGTAAATGCTTGTATGGTATTATAAAATCAAGTTATGGATTTGCTAAATGGGGTGTTTGATGCCGTGGACTAAGAGAGAGCAAAAAAGGGAGATGGTTTTGATTTTTCTAAAGTGTTAAGTGTTGAATGAGTTACTACTTGCAAGTATACTTCCTACATAATCACAAGGCTAGTCAAA
>BQNB010012945.1:0-78139 GCA_026074375.1 Tanacetum coccineum
AGTAGTTACATTGTTTACCTTAGCAGTATTAACTTTTTCTTTAAAATCACTGTTTTTAGGTGTTGTTCTTTGATAAATAGTCCGCTTAACTAATGAATGTGACTTATAAAAAACATTTGAACATGGTTTTGCACCATTCATAGTTGGTTTAGATGCATCAGTATTAACATATCTGGCAGTACTATTTGATATTGCTACTCTTGGGGAGCTTTGCTTAGCAGTATTAACTAGTACATTGCCAGACTTTGCTAAGACTGCAGTTGGAACAAGATTTCTTTTAGGATGTGGGTGAGTCAATTTATTTTGGTGATTAACCCTCTGAGCATTGTTCCATACTAGTCTAACTTCCATTTGACCAGTAATCCATCTTATATTATTCAACATAGATTTTCCCACCATTTTATTCTCATCAAAGTTATAGTCCTTAATTAAATGGTTAAGACTTCCACATACAAAACAAGTGTCTGAGCAATTGTAAGATCTTCATCTTTAATAACATTTGTTGTTGTTAGAGGAGTACTTGGCTTAGCAATACTAACAGATGCACCAATAGTAGTAATTGGTACACTGACAGTAGTAACATCAATATCCTGATCATACCTCCCCTGAGTCTCTACATCCTCTTGAACAAATGAAATCTCTTCATCTTGGTCTGATTCAGCTATATTCCTCCCCTCTTTAGATGCATCCTCCTGATCACCCAAACGTTTATTAGCAGAAGACTTTATCCTGACTTTAAATAACCTCCTCTTGAGTTGTGGAGTTCTTGCCTTTTTCTACTTTTCTAATTTCTTGACTCTCTTCTTTAGACTAGTAATCTCCAAATCCTAAGCAGTCTTGACATTCTCCAAGGTAAGAACCCTGTCAGACAATTTTGTACAAATTTCCATCAATTCCATAATTTTTTAGTCTGTCCTCCCTACTTGCTGGTGTGTTAACTCCTGAGAGAGGTGGATCATTAGACTGCTTAGACAACCTCTCAAACCTAGTTTGAGCAGGTCTGTCCTCTAATATGGTATCTTGGTGCCTGGGACCACTACCTGGACTAGTTCCCTAAGGAATATGCTCATTAAGTGTTGCCATCGATTGGCTCCTAATTATGTTACCACTGTCCTGCTCTGCATCTAAGCTAGCAGCAGTAGTGGAAGCCCTTTCCATATTGTCTCCCCTATCCTCGTAGACAATCTCATCTGCTACAAGGGTAGTAGGTCCACTAGACTGAGATATCTTAGTGGGCCTTTTGGTTTTCTTATGTTTTTTAGTCTTTTAGGTTTGTAATGATGATGCAATAATAGGGATTGGTTTAATATTAGATGGTAAAGTAGTAGTAGGTGTGTGTTGGGGTTCAGTGGGTTGTCCTGAACCTTTACCCACATCTACTTGAGGTTGTATCAACATAGTAGCAAACAATGGTGTCACATGTCACACCCCACCTAGGCGGAAACACGAGGCGTAACATCATGGATATCATCACAACACAATGGTGTCTACTATAAAGAAATCTAAATAAAGGAAATAATCAAAGGGACACAATGTGTCTTGATAATACCCAACACACGATAGAGGAGTCATGCATTACCAAATAATGTCATACACGAAACAAAATAATCAAAATACTAACAATCTCCAATGAACAAGTATCAAGCAAAACAAATGAAAAGACCAAAAAAGACAACTCCACAAGCAATGCCTAGGGTCTCTCTAGCCACTCTTCCTAACATCCTTCTTATCATCACGATACTCACCTAAAAATGATGCTTAAAAACGTCAGCATAAAGTTGTTGAGAGTCATAGGTTTAAGACACAATATAAATCCAATTAAATCATTACTGTGATAAATGAAAACATTACATGACAATAAATGAACTACCATATAAGCTATCATGTAAACCAAATCAAATCTAATCCAAACCAATACCATTCACACGATTATGAGACGTCTCTATCACAGAACTACTCCAATTGATCACTAAGCTATGGAGCATACCACAAATCCACTCCAATTAATCATTAAGCCATGGAGCATACCACAAAACCCACTCCAATTGATCACTAAGCCATGGAGCGTATCATATCACAAACATGTAGCACATAACATATAATAGCCACATAAAGTCCATGCATCACTTTAAACACATTATCACAGTAATCAAAACATTTCCATACTAGCATCATTTCCATCCCAAGTTTAAAACGAAGTAAAAGTGGGACTATGAAACTCACCTTAGCTTAGCTTAATCCAAAAAGGTTCCAAGAAGCTTCACAAAGATCTAAACAACAAAACGTACGGATATTAACATCACTTTGGTCATCACTCCAATAAGGTGTAACCTCAACTATGATGGATTCTAAGCGATCTATCAATGTTCTAAACTCATTTTGTACCTTTTTAAATTCTTACATAACTAGCTTACACTTTATTCTTACACTTTCAATTTTCTGGATTTGAGCAGAATTTTAGACTCACTTGCACGCCCTAAACGCACCACTTATACATCTTTATAATTCTTGGCAAAATTCCACAGGTTACTAATATGACTTATGAACCCCCAATTACTCCCCCAAAGTTCATACTCTTTTATAAATACCCTTTAGAAAATCATAACACCAAGTGTCCAAAATTCGGCTAGTAACAGACACCCTAAAAGTTTGATGTTAGCTGACCATTTTAAACACCACCCCATACTTAGCCAAAAATCAGGGGTCACACACAACATATGAAATGACTTCCACGTGAATATTAGCCCTTGAGAAGGTGTCTAAGTATTTTTAGAAAAATCAAAACCCTAACTGAAACCCGTCAGAAAATTCACTGTTTTGCACACTTATCTTATAAAAATTATTTGACAACCTTCCCGACCACGAAAACTCTTGGGGCTGGATTCTTTGGAAAGAAGACTCAGAGGGCTACTGTTTAAAAAAATTTAGGCTTTTGAAAATCATTAAAAGCTATTCGGATGATCAAGTTATGACTCTCGCAAGATGACCCTTCTAAACTGTCAACAATTTAACTCCGAATTTACTAACCCTAAAACCTTAATTACACATGATTAACTTCATTAACAATATAAAAACGATTTTAAAAGATAAAAACCCTAAATTTACAGATCTTACATGAACCCTAATCTATCATATTAATTATTACATGTGTTATTAATTAGAATATAACAAGAATTGAAAAATTGTAATTAGAATTGAACATAAATTAAAAAAATTACCTTAGAAAAGAACCCTAAATTTTTTCCTCTTTTCCCTCTCTTGAATTCGGTCGACTGGTATAAGGGGAGGGTTTTGGGATCTTTGATTTGTATTTATAGCCCACCAATAGATTTTAGATAATTCCTTTTTTTACAATTTGTTCCCAAGTCAAACTCCTTTTTCTTTTTTTTTTCCTTTTTTTTATAAAATTCGGATTTTAAGTTTCATGCCAAAAATTTTTTTATTTATTTATTTTCTTTTATTAATTAATTAATTATATTTATACCTTAAGTTTTATAAAAACCTAAGATAATTTGTTAAACCATTTTGCTTGAAAACTACATTCTAAAAATAACTTTTCATTTCCAAGTTCACTTTCTAAAAATAGAAAGTCTTCCAAAAACTCTCATATTTTAACAAACTCATTTATTTCACAATTGACACACTTCTCATTTTAATCCATCACCTAGAGATCCACGTATTAACCAAACCAATTTTCTCCATCAAATAACTCATTTCACTTTAACTTAACCTGCTAACCTAAAACTTGTCTTAAACTAACACCATTATTACGTTCTACGTATAATTACTTACACAATTAACGCGAAACAGCTTCAATTACCGAAATCATTTCCTTGTCACCAAAAGTGAACGAAATGAACTTCACAAAATTCAACACAAAATCCATGTTTCCATTCTGGTTGCAGATTGTTTAAGAACTTGTAATTCAACTCACAATTATCTTTCTTATAACCACACTTCTTCAAATCATTAATCACTTGTAAGTAACGAAGAGAAGTATCAAGCAATTGTTCTCCTTCAGTAGCTTTGAAAGTCTCATACTCATATAAAATTGCAGCTTTCCTATCTTGTTCATTATACTAAGAACCACGCATCTGCCTTTCAAGAGCATCCCATAAATCTTTAGCAGTATCGTTGCTATCAATAAGAGAATAAATGTCATTTGGAAGCCCTTGAATCAAAAGAGATCTTGCAAGACAATCAATCTTTCGATTCTTTTTCTCTTCAGCAGTCCAAAATTTGGGATCCTTAAGAGTAGGAGGTGCATTTGGTACGGTTCCAGTAAGTGACACTTGAGCAATAACAGGCAATGGGTGATCATCATTCTGAATAGAATTAATCATTGCTTCACCATTTGTTTGTTCTTTAAGATAGTTTATAAACCGTTCACGCCACTGAGAGTATTCACCCCGATATAATAACAGAATCCGCATTGTCGAACCAACCGTAATCACGTCTCGACTCATCTTGTCTTGAACAAAAAATCCTGATGCTCAACGAATAATCCGAACAAGCTTGCTCAATTAATCTCCACAAACTAACTAACTTGCGCAAACAAAAATTATTTAATTCTCAATTACAAAATCCGTAGACTAAAAAAATATCTAACACAAATTTTAACAATTATTATTATTATTATTATTATTTTATTATTATTATGAACAACACTACTACTAAAAAAAATGTCTCTACTAGAAAAATGTTTCTACTAAAATTTTTTATTTAAACTTAATTAAAAACGTAGACAAAAAATAATCCCAAAAATTTCAACCCAAAATAATAATCAAACTCGAATTATCAATCCGCAATTAAAAACGTAAAACACAAACAATGTCGCCAATTGACGAGACCAAAATTCAGCCTACACAAGCATTTATACTACTTAAACCAACTTCCCAAAATTAAACTCTTTCACAAATTTTACCAAAACATTGACGCATCAAAAAAAACTTTGACACCGGGCCACCTAGTTATGAGATATAATAAGCCCAAATCCTTTTCTTTTAACCGAATAAGATAAATCCAAGAAGCCCATTATTTGTAATGAAAGAAATAACTAGTTGACCCATATTCATTCAACCCTAATACTGATATATATATATAACACGCCACTCACTTTCAATTGAAACCCTAATATCCACACATAAACAATACGCCTCCTTATAACTCCTCTCTCTCAACCATGTGCAGTCACCAACACAATCAATAAACTCACACAAACCAAATGCCTACAACAATAAATCTTGCCTACAACAATCTCTTTTGCTTTGTTATAATTGACGCAGCCACAAAAAAATATAGATGCTTTTTCTACTTTTCTTTATTAAGACGATGTCACACAGGTAGGATTCTTTATAATGTTCTTTGTTTATCGTTTTAGCTCGAAACAAAAGATGGACTTGGACACCCTTGTGCTTGTTCTCTCTTTTATTGTTCGAAAAATAAAACGAAGCTAGCCTTCAACAAGATCAATGATGAGTTGGCTTTTCTGTTGTTTAGATCTTTTGAAGGTCGAGCAATCTTGAATGAAATATGAACAAAAGCCTAGCTGAGATCTTAATATGATTTTTCTTTTTAATTGTTGATGAGCTTATTTTTGTGTTTTTGATCTTTAAAGGTCATGACTTGTTATTTAACACAAAAAGAACAACTGAGATCTTTTATTTTCTTTGTTCTTGCTGTTTTTATTTTATTTTTTTATGATTAGATCTGAAAAAAATGAATAGTTTTGTTTTATAAAAATGGTTAGATCGGTTGTCTCGATCGGTGATCTAGATCGGTTGACTTGTTCGGTGAGCTCGTTCGGTTGACCTGTTCGGTGAGCTCGTTCGGTCAACTTGTTCGGTGAGCTAGATCGGTTGTATGGTTCACCTGAGTTAGATCGGTTGTATGGTTTGGATATAACCGATTGTCAAGGTTTACCTGAGCAATTCAAACCCAAGGTTCGCTTGGGTGAATCTGTGGTTCGCCTGCTAGAAACTATACTAAAAAAATGTGTGAATCTAAAAACGCGTTGACTGCAATACTATCAAACTTGTTCAAAAAAAATGATTGTAAAATGTTGTACAGAAAAGGTGTATATGGAAAACGCGTTTTGAAAGCAGAAAAAAAATAACCGTTGACCAGAAAAATATTCAGTTTGACTAGAAAATTTGACCTGAAAATCAATAATCAGCAAATTTGACATTAATAATCAGAAACTGTATTAAGCAACTAGAAACTGGAAAGGAATGAATAAGCACTCTAATAAGCTCAGAAACATAATAAGCTGTAACATGCCTGAAAATAAGCTCAAACTTAAACCAGAATCCAATAAGCCCAAAATGAACCGATTAAGCACACAAATAAGCTGAGATTAGCTGTCTTAATGCACAGAAACAAATAAGCACCAAATTAAGCACAAATTGTACAATAAGCATGAAAATAAGCTCAATAAGCAATCTGAATAAGCTGATAAGCACAAATAAGCAGAAATAAGCAAAATCTCAATCTCACAAACACAATCAAACACTAAAATAAGCACTAATCCGCAATCATTGGCTCTTGATACCACATATTAAACAATAGATCTTGATTGATGATTAGTGTGTGAAGATCAAGGTGTAATTAGTGTGTGTGTTTAGAGAGAGAATTACCTAACTTGCCTTTTGATTAAATGAAGTTGTTACATCTAACCATGGCATAAATTACTATTTATAGCCCTTGGTTAGCTTGTTGACTAAACTTTCCTTACTTAACATATTTAGTCCCTGCACTTTATAATAGTGCTTTCAAGTAGAACATTTCTTTATTTCTAACAGGCCGGCCTAAAAAATGGGAGCTAAAAAAATCACTATGGCCCGATACTATTCCACGAAGCACTGTAGCATGACATCTCAATTGATATATACAAGCATGGTACCCGCGCGTTGCTGCGGGGCTGCTTGTAATATGTTGGTTTTATAAAGACGATTTTTGTTGTTATATGTTTGTTTCTTAACTGCAGAACAAAGAAATGAAATACAAAGAGAATTTCAAAGGGAAAATTCTAAAATTTATTGAACTACTTTGCCAAAAGCCTTTGAACAGGGTCTCAAGCAACTTTTGGCAGTCAGATACACGGCTTCTATATATATATGAGGGGAAGTTATTTTTCAGATTTCAGATTGCTATATCAAAAACTACAATAACAATCCATATTCATATATCGGATTACATAAATGCGAAATTACATATTTACTCTATGAAGAGCATTGTGTTTCTTAATATTGTGAGGACTCTAACTGATCATTCACACCAAATATTCTTTCTTTAATTTTTTTTTTTTTTTTTTTTCCTTTATTTTTTTTGACACTCATCTGAATCTAAAACCACATCATTTATAAACATTGAATCAAGGACGATTAAACTTAAACACATTTATTAATCAATAAAAGTTTTATAAAAAATCTGTAAGTACCAAGTGGAGTATTTTGTTTGGTAACTTGGTATTGGTCTGAACAAAAAAGCGTACGACCCAAACCGCATCACATACGCTTCAACTTCCCATGACAACAACCAAAAGCTTCTCCATATGCGTCTCAGCCTACGCATCATCTCACTTCAAAAAGGCCAACTCCTCAACCGCTTTTTGAGTTTCACATCTGCTTAAGTCTGAAAATAGTATTATAGAAATCGCTTGTTTCTCAAAGTTTATTCATTACAATGAGAACCTGCACTCTCACTATACGGTCCGTATAACTCGTGTACATTGTTGTTCATTATATAAAACATAGATCTCAGGGGTATTATCCACATCGTTAGTGAAACTGTGAGCTTGATACTACATTAATTTAAGGTCCATAATTATAGATTGATAATCACATATTAAAAATATCAGGAAACATCAAAAGTTAACCTGAAAACAGAATCAAATAGTAAGAGGTACGTGTTGAAAACTTTTTATTCTGCTGTTAAAAGAAGCTTTATAGCTGCTTTGGCGAGATATGGAAAATTTATGTAAAATACGCGGGTCAAGGGAACAAACTATGCATATATGCCATTGTTCCTTAAACAGATACTTAACATATTCAGAAACTTACCATCGAATTTAACGTTCATTAGATTTAGATGGTTATGTGAGAGAACCATGCACAGGGTGTCGCACGGTTCCACATACAATATATCATATCTATTTATTCTGTCTATTGTTATCTGTGGGTATGAGGCTCAGATAGGTTGAGAACCGAAAAAGCGGATACATCTGGCCCGACATCAAACCTAATGATTTTCAACATATAGAGGCGAATTGATCATATATGTAATCATCTATTTTGAGATTCTTCACGGTACCTTATAATGAATGTGACAATTATTCTACAGCCCGCAGAAATATCTGACTGAAGATGATAAAGCCGAAAAAATAGGCCAATCAAAACGACGTTGTGTCGATCGCCTAAATGAATCTTATCTCTATTATGTCAATTGTTAGTGACTATGAGGTCTGATTGTTCAGAATCGAAAAAGTTGAGACATCCGACATGGATGTAACCTATTGGTTTTCATCAGCAAAAGGAAGTAGATTGATCACAGCCTTACGAACCTCTTCAAATCATCACCTGCTCATTATAAATATCGAATTATTTTTAGAATCGAAGAAAATAAATGACATTCCTACGTGGCTACAAAGCAGGACTTCATCATAGCATAAGCAAATCTGAGGTCTAAAACATCACCAATACAAATTGTTTTTAAAAAGACAAAATAATAATATCTATAGTTCATGAAAGACATACCTAAGGTATCATCGTTGCTGCTGATGTAACGACAGCCAAAATAGATTATTCTTATAAACTCCTATGTTCCCTTCATATAATACCAGCTTTGTCCTTTGTCACAAAACTAAGGCTCAGATTTATAGATACAGTTCCAGCACCAAACGCACGCCATGGCTGCAATCACACTTTCGGTGTGACTGCCGAGCCAAGATATGTGCGTCGGTAAACCGTGGTAAAGACGAACTTATCATCATCGCCTATAAAAAGAAAAAAGGTACGCATCTTTTGCACAAAGAATCCAACACAACTCACATGACACCTTTCCGCCTCTTAAGACAAAAAAATTCAAGGTGACTACGGTATGAAGCGGAAGAGGTGTCGATCGCCAAGTGTAAGGCTCAGGTCTGCAAATATATAGGTAAAACCAAACACCATTCTTGGCTGCAACCGTAACCCGGCTCAAGTTACCTCGCCAAGATACCGGCAATCTTGGCCGCAACAGCAATCCGGGTGAGGCTACCCAGCCAAAATACTGACATCGGTATATTACTACCACAAAACATATAAACGCAAAGGTTCATCATCATAGCCTTGCAACCAATTTTTACCTTTATACAACCCTAATTTTTTTGATTAGTCAAAAACATATGTGATGTAAGATACTTACCCACAATAGTCACAGGGACTTCAAATTTGTTACAACCTCAAATAAGTGCAACGGTAATTAAAGTGATGGAACGCATTTGCAAAGGCTGCAAACAACAAAATTCGCTCTGTCCAAATGTTTGCGCAATACATCCGGCATCGTTGCAAACCCAATGGTCAATGCGCAAAGAATGATACTTTTGATTTAGATAAACATGCCTTTCCTTTGAAAAGGACACACATACTAAATGATACAGGCCGATGAAACTGACCGAAGTAAGCTGAAACAAAAAAGAAGCAGGCTTATGGCATTTTCCTACATGCTCTATAGTAAACAGGTTGAAATTTCATATAAGGCGATACATCCGGCATGGTTGCAAACCTGATGGTTTACCCTACCGATGCGCGAAGTATGAAGCCTTGAAACATTTCACCATGTTTAAGTGTACACCAACAACCATATCCGATACCGACAAAAAAAATTGTCACACAGCAACAACGTTGCAATAGAGTAAAAGTCACTGAATCACAGGTAACCTTAAATGACCATAACCTGAATCAAAAGCCTTTAACCCTCTGTTACTTAGCATTCTTGTCCACCTTAAAGCCTCAACGTCATCACGTCGAGTGGCAAAAAAGTAATTATAATCACAATAACTATACTCCAGCATATGCAAAACTTATGAAACCTTAATTGGTACTTGCGTACCAAAGGCATACACGAAAATACAGATATGCAAATAGAATATTTGGCAACTAATCAAAACCCTAATAAGTTTACCCATATTTTCATCAAGAAGACCACATCGAAGATAACTCATTCGAAAACCTTCTTGATACCAATCAATAGCACATAGTAGGGAGACGATAGTCAACCTTAACATCAACTGAAAGGAACACGGTAAGTAAACAATTACGAAGAAAAGTATCGACGAAGGTAAATACGGCTAACCTGCTAAGGAGTTGATCGATGAAGCTTGTTGATTAAGATGATAGTACAATGGCCTGTGATGAAGGTCTAGAAGGTGAAAAGGAAAAGACAAAAGTTGTGCACGAATAGAGGTGTTATAGACAGATATTTTGATGGGCTGGACTAACGTTGGGGATGGGTTGGACTACCATCATTAACAGTTGTTAAAATGCACAGTGCATTTTACATCTGTTATGATAAAATATACAATGGAGTATCAATATTTAAGGATGTTACAAATATAAGAAGTTAAGGCACTTTTTTCACATTCTATAAGTAGTAATCTTTTTTTACTTAAAATTTTAAGTACTTTTAATTTTAGAAATTGGCTAAATGCTTTATAAAGTAGTAGAGATTACGTAGACGGCGTTTTCGTATAATTCGCTCATGAATAAGGAAATACTTACACAGATCATCACAAGCGTGACAAAGCAACAGGATTAGGAAAAGCAGACTAAGAATTAGTGCATGATTAAGTGAATGCGTTCATTTATCATATAGTTATCACCAAAGTAGTTTAGATTTATATTTAGTTTAATTAGCTAAAACCAAACCAAACCTCTCAAAACCAGAATTTTACATGCTTTCTATAAAATATAAAAATACAAAAATAATCTTCTCTTAACCCCTTAGACCTATGTTATATTCGATTCGAGCCTTCCCAACCTATTACACTAGAGAACGATAACAACCCTCGAGTCTTGCCTTACTACACTACAACGGTTAGGTACTCTACATAGGGAGTTGTAAAACTTCTTAGGAGTTTTCAATGACCGCATCAAGTTTTTGGTGCCCTCGCTGGGGAATAGTTAGGTTTCGAACTTTATCTAGCTTAGGTCTACTCGCTTGATTCCTATCAAGTGAGAATTTTATTTTTTGTTAATTAGCTTTCTTTTAGTCTATCTGATGTGTTTTTGTGCGTAGGTATTTATTTTATCAAGTTTTACATTTATATTTTGCCGACATTACCTAAAAACAACACTAAGGGGCAGTGTACCCGATCAGTTGTAGCTTCGTTGGTAAGTAAGGTGTCGATCACTAAGAGCGAGAGTGTTAATTCCTAAGTCTATCAGTATTTTAGTTATCTATGTTAATTCTAATCTAACTAATCTATGTTAAAACCTATACTAAACCTAATTTTAACAGGTAGAGGGGGTTTTCAGTCTGAGAGACTGGCACGGGTTTTGGTGGTAAATTAAGCCTATTTTAAATACGATAACACACGCAAGCATATAATCAGAAGATAGAAGAGTGGTCAAGCCAATTTTAAGGAAACTGTATTAACCATGATTAATCAAATAGAATGTTGGTTTGTTTATTAGTGCAATGATTGACTTATCTCGAGGGGCATATCATTCTTAGATTTAGGTGGTACTTCTTCTTAAAAACCTAGACACGCTAATTCTGTCACAATTAAACACATCCGCATAAAGCAAGCATTTGTTGATTATAATCTACCTTAGGAGATTAATAATGGTGATCTTATTAAACCTAGCTCAACAAGACTTTACTAACTTACTGCTTAACGACTCTTTATATACTAGTAGTCCACTGTCCAAGTCCTTACCAAAGGTATCAGAACGTCATTTGTTGATCCCAGGTCACCTGCTAGTCTAACTTTTTCACTAAAAATGGCAAGGATAGGTCATTATTTGTGATCCTATGATTCTAGATATATAAATTGCAGATATGGAGAGCTATTCCGACATCTAGCTAGCTTGATATTTAGCATTCCTAGATCCAGTTGAATGATAGGTCTCATACTTAAGCACGTAAACGAGTATAGTATAAATTGATAAACATAATCAACAATCAACGATAAATTAAACAATCAGGATAAACAAACCAAACATTTAAATCTTCCTAAACATGGCTAATACCTAAAGGTATTAGCCCATAACCATTGTAATGAATACAAGAATAATAATTGAATTAACCAAGGTAAACTAACCGAGTTAAACGAATGATACCAAAAATCGAACGATTATTAGAGTATAGATGATTACAAGGTTTTTCCTATGGAAATAAGCGCGTTACTTGACCTTATTTGCTCTTCTTGCCTTCTAAAAATTGACTTTTATGGTTAGGGTATCGAAAATATGTTCAAGCACACCCTAAACTCGTGTTTAGGGATTTGTATTTATAGTGTCTGGAAAAACATCGATACGCCGTATTGGTTGAGGTCAATACGGCGTATTGGGGGTTTCTTGGAGTAGGGACCACGTTTAATATCTTTCAGAATCTTTAAATAAACAAAAATACAGTGTATAGAGTTTTTAGGATATGACATATTGCTCTTTAATTCTTTGTGGTTTCTTGTGAAGTTCAGGCACAGATACGCCGTATCTTCCTTGATGGATACGGCGTATAGGTTGTCAGAACAGTATCTTGAGATTTCTTCGTTTAAGCTTCAAAAGGTGTGCCTTTTAGCATAACATCACCAATTACTCCATAATTATTGTAAATAACAACTTTAAGCAATTAAGTACCAATTCATGCAACAATTATACAAAAATGGGTAAGAAACATGGGATAAATGATGCTATAAAAGTGATATTATTTTATGTCATCAAACATCTCCCCACTTGAATCCTACTTGTCCTCAAGTAGACTTTAGAAAATTTATAAAAATATATCCCAACCGTAGTCAAGGATTTTTCCTTTAAGAAATTATTCGTTCAATTACTAGTATACAACCAAACACCTCACGAAATAGGAAGATGAAATCACTTAATTCTCTCAACTAATCTATGTGGTATCATGTAACCAATTCACTCAATTGCTCGGTCGTGATGAGTATTCTATCATAGGCTTGGAAGGATATACATCTCCACCACTAAAGCTAAGGAGTGACAAGTCTACAAAGGTAAATTGGGTTTAAAAGGTTCAAGGGTTTGATCACTCTTCTTAATCTCTATCGATACTAATATTCCAAAAAAGGCGACAAAACCACACATACACATCTATAAAGATGGAATAGACATACATGGTTGCATTCATTCCTTAACTCGAATAAGCTAAAGAATAGGACTAGTCGTCTTCACTAAAAGTCGTAAACCAGCAAGGGCGACAAACCACATATACACATCCGTAACAACAGAATAGACATACATGATTGCATTCATTCCCCCATTCAAGTAAAACCAAGGGTTAGGACGAAGAGTGATATAGGGTAGGGATCTTCTAATCCTTCACCAATAGTAATAAACCAACAAGGCGGACAAAATCACACATACATGTCCGTAACGGTGAAATAGACATATATGATTGCTCGCATCCTCATTCGAGTAAGACCAAAGGATACGGATTAGGAAAGGGAAAATAATTGTTGTTAAATAAAAAGAACAAAACAAATAGATTAAGTCCAAACAAATAAGGTACAGTGTTGCTAGTACTTTCCCGACCGTACCCATGAAAAATACACAGAATTATAGACATAAACATCTGATCATAGATCAACAAAAACAACCTTAGTTGGTGTTCCCATAACGGTCAACTCCCAATCATCCCAATTACAACTTTTACAACATAAGGGCGTCCACTATGATGGTTTATGAAAATGTTTATAAAATTATGAAGATGTCTAACACTTGTAAACCATAGTGAACATCCATTTCAAGCTTATGTGGCATGAAGAGGTCTAGGATATTAGACCTTTTCATAATTTAATGCACTTGAAGTATGTTTAAAAAACTTGAATATGTTTATACATAGTGGGGATAGGTTTATAAAACTAAAAAGTTTATAAATTAATGTCATAACAGAATTATAAACCTTTAAAAGGTTTACCATAGTGGATACTCTTAGTGGTGATAATCAAACCACTTTATACAAGAAAATACATGGGCTTGTGGTTTATTTGCAAACATACTCAATTTCTCTACAGAATCAAAAACTTTTTATTTTTGTATTTTTTACTTTTTAAAAAAAAATTTGTATTTTTTTAACATATATACACTGCGAATTTCGGTGTAATTTCACTATCTTCACGATCATAATGAATCCGGATAATTTATCCATTCTCCTCTATACTTCGGATGTAAAAATTAATTTGGAACGTAGTACAAACACACTGAAAAATTGTGATTTAAAAATATACACTACTTCACATTCCCATTGCATTGTGCAATTTTTCCGACCTAACCGTAGATAGAAAATTCACACACGTACCCAATTGCATTGTGCAATTTTTTTGACCTAACCGTAGATAGAAAATTTTGCATTGCTGACAAATGAAAAATAAATCTTTACACAAAAGCAACTATCATCCCGATTAAAGCTAATTAATTGGGTAGGCCTAAGGTGTTAAAGGTGTAACGAAATAAATATTTAGTGTAAGAATAGAATGGAATGGCTCAACTGATTTTTTAAGGGGATCTTACTCTAAAAGTGAGAGTAAACAAAAGGGTTTATACGGGGGTTAACTAACCATTGTAGTTAGTAATATTTCAATCATGTTAGGTTTTTTGGGTGTAATCCTAAAATTTCTTTATACCAGTTTAGAAAAAGTCACTCCATCTATTTTAAAATAGTACATCTTATTGTGGTCTCGAAAAGTATACCAAGCAAGTTCAAAAGTCTACACATCACCGCACACTCATATTTTTGTGGAATTTAGGTAAACATGTGGAAATGGATAAGGCTAAATTCTCATAATATCTAACAAGGGTTATGTGTGCGGGTTATGTAACTGATAATTTCACAAAAGTATGCTTGAATTGTTTTTAAATTTAGGCATAATTTAAGCATTTTATTGTGAAAATATAGAGAAGTAAGCGTTCTAATTCTCCTCCCCCTACTTGAAGTATAAAACGACCTCATTGTATAAATTTTAACATTAAGGATAGGAAATTAAAAGAATTAAAATGAGAAACTCCCTTAGGAATTGCTTGGTATGATCCTCCATGTTGAGTTTATGTGCCAAGAACTGTGTGTTGTGGAAAGCATCTGTCATTCAGCCATGACTACAATACACAGAATTCCTGAATATAAATACTCCACCAAAGTTGTCTTTTTCGTTCAGTAAGGTCCTACATAAGATATATGACAAATCAATGCAATTCTATCTCCGGTATTCGACGGTTAGAAAGCAAAAACAAAAACGAAAAACTGTACATGAAGTCGATACGCCGTATCCCAAAACCTGGATACGCCGTATTGAGACCTGTAAAAAGTATCTAAGGTACGTGTCAGATTGCCAAATACGCCGTATCATATTCATGAATACGCCGTATAGATAATCTGATAATAATGTTTAAAATGCAGAAAAATAAGGGATTGGATAACGTCCAGACATTCAATACGCCGTATCCAACTGCCATGGATACCCCGTATCGAAATTCTGGGAAGATAGACTCGATAAAAATAAGAAAATACATTCTGGGTCGTCTCCCGGCAAGCACTTTTGTTTACAGCGAAGTCTTTAAGTTAGACTTGTTTTTAGCTCTTCACTTGGTGAGTTTACGAGCCACCCTTGATCCTTCTTGCAAAAAATTTCATGGTAGATGCTTGACACAATTCCATCGGTTCTTTTCCAGGTATTGTACTCACATGTGTTGACGGCGATGTATTCTTCATTAGTACCAAGCGAGTACCGAATTACTTCGAATTTTTTGGATTTACACACTCCTTCATTGAGCAATTCTTCATCATCATTACTAACCAAGATACCGTTATTTCATTGTCGTATGCTATAGAATCTTTGGGCTTATGTTTATCAAAACATTCTTGACCCTTATTAAACGCACAAATGTTGTTCCCTTCTTGAGCATCAAAATAAGGCTTGAAAACTTGTCGGAATTGTCGTTCAGGTGGTTTGTGCTGTCAGGTTCTTGTCTTTCGTCGTCACTTGATACAATATCATCCAACAATACTTCATCATAATCACCTTTAATCTAAAATTCCCATAGTGCGTTCCTGGTTTTCCATCTATTCTCCAATTGTTTCTGAATGTTGAATTCAACCAATTTATGAAGTCAATGTTAATCTGGGACCATCATAAACATAATCACAAAAAGATGTATTTTTATAGGTATGGTTTAAGGTGTAGTATTTGTGAATGAATTTTTAGTTAATTCTCTCCAAGTATGATTTTTCCAATACACTCATCTATCCACCACTTTCGTGCAGCTCCAATAAACGAGAGCGGGAAAACATGTAGTCGAAGTTGATTGGGATCGGCATTGGGAATTTTAATTAATTCCATTATAGCCAGGACTTTTGTTGTGTAGTCGACTACGTCATCGTCATTCATTCCATTGAATACATTATCGCGTAGTATTTTCAAAAATTCGCCATCTAGTTCGGATCTAGCATTTTTATTGAACCCCGGTGCAGTAGTATACGACCTATAATTCGCTCAAACTTCCATCTCGTATTCTCCCAAAGTAGGTTCCGTCATGGTAATCATTATTAATTCTTTGATTAATCCTTCGCGGTCAGCACTGCCTGAAACCAAAGTCAAAATATCAGTAGTATCAGATAGTCGATACGTCGTATTCAATTGACTGAATACGCCATATTGACTATTTGAATAGAATACACTATATTGGTTTAGAAAGGTCGATACGCCGTATTCAACTGGTGAATACGTCGTATCGATTGTTCGACCAGAACAGTGTACAGAAAACATAAACAAAACAGAAAAATAAAATAAACATACAAGCACACAAATAAAATAAAAACAAGCAAGTGAAATGGATGACCTATAACACACCCATTTTTGACATATAGCAGCGGAAGCTAATCTGGGGTATTATTTCATAGTACAACAGTCATAATCATAGAAAACGACTCAAAAGAGATGTTTTTAAAAGATAAGTTATCATTCATTATTTCATCAGAGTTTTTACAAACAGAGGTCCCATAATCTACATGAAAACATAAAGTTTGAATGATAACAGTTTAGCCATCTTCGAGTCCGTGCCACTCCGTGCCATAAGTTGCTCAATTACCTGAGATAAACATGCTAAAAAGGTTAACACAAAGGTTGAGTGAAATTCATAGGTTTATGGTAAACAATTTGAATACAAGTTCAATAGTGGGTTACGTTGTTATACACCCATAAGTGTAATAATTGCAATGAGTACAATTATTATAGAAAACAGTATTATTGCCCTAAGCTCATGACACTGAGACCTTGAGATAATCAATAATCACAAGAAGTTGCCCTAACGGGTTCCTTTGCCAAACACCCGCATAGTGTTTCAAATGAAGTGCGTTTGGTTACCAGAAAGTATAGGTACATTAACGGGGAAGCTCAGTCCCAAATAGATCTATTTACAGCATTCGCGCTTACTTCGAAAAGTAATTAACGGTTCATGATAGTGGGGTCTTAATGGCAAAAGTAAGGACTTAGGCAATAATATATCAGGGGAGCATACAGTTGGAAAAATACTAGTATTCATGGTTTATAGAGTGTATCCCCTTCGTAGGTTTAAGAAAACATTAGAAGATTTAAAATGCGAGGCTAATAACTCACCTTAACAGGGGAAATCTGATTGATGGCAAAAGTATATTAAGTGAAAGTAACGGCTTCGTCACGCAACCTAGGGTAATATGTCAAGTTTTAGTGTGATGGTTTATGTTTCAAAACTTCATAAAGTTTAAAGTATTACTTTGATTTATTAATTTATGGAAATATTGTATCACTGTTTGGGCCATCATAATTCAGAGGTCATGTAGTAAACATTTGAGGAGCCAGGACACTTTAAATCGTAAATCCAGCAAACTCGTCAAAACGTATACCCAAATGAAACTCCTCACATGAAGCTCCCTAGTAACGTGATACAATAAGATTTTAAGTTTCTTCAAAAGTTAGTCGATGATAAATTACGTTAAATATATAACGTAATTGTTTTATAATGCGCCGATCGATGATTAATAACGATTAATGTGTCGGGTTTTAATAAAATCGGGTTTTATAATATTAATATATATTTTTATAATTTATATAAAAATATTATATTTTATATTTTTAAGTTTGCAAAAATGGCAATATATACCCTTGATTTATAAACTTTTACAAGTTTAGTCCTTTATATATAAAGTATATATAATTTAAACCTTTAACTTTAGAACTTGGCAAAATAGGTCCTTATAGTTATAACTTTGGAATAATGACATTTTCAGCCCCTCTAGTTATAAATTTCAGAAAGTTACGATATATACCCCTTGCATGGAAATAATTTACAAATCAAGTCCAAAAAGCCATGCAAGCTTATTTTAGGGTTCCAAATGATATTTTTAGGTTATAGCTTATTAGAATAAGCTAAAATAAGATGTTTTAACGTAACAAAAGTTTAGAAAAAGGATTCGTTAGCTAGAAAATCAAAACGGGTCGTTTTTAGGGTTTTAATAAAAAACACATGGGTTTGAGGATTCAAGGCTTTAACAAGAGTTCATATATGATCTTAAGAGTATTATGAACATTCTAATACAGATTATAAGCTTATTGAACAAGATTTTGAGCTTACTTGAGCTAAAACGGGTCGAAATGGGGTTTTCGAGTTCGTACGCCTAGTAACGACTTCAAGGGTTCCTTTTTCTTGATTCTTGGCTTCTATTATGAGCTTAGGGACTTCACTTGATCCTTCTTGATCTGCTTTAAGACTCCATTGTTGTTTATATTGAGTTTTGAGGTGTGATTTGAAAGGGTTGCTTGGATTCGGTTTATATAGGGGTGAAAACCCTTGGTGCCCAAGTTTTCTTGATGGCTAAGGGTTAAGGGCTGTAGATAGATGACTAATGAAGCCTATAGATGATTCATGGAAGCTAGGAGGGTAGCTATGCAAGGTGGTGAGGGTGTATGAGGGTCCGGTTACATAAGGGTGACAAGAAGGTAACTAGAAGCCTTGGTGGCCAAGGGAGGTGATGGAGGTGCTTATAAGGTGCTTGGGTGGCTGCTTGGTGACATGGTGGTGATTTCATAGAGGTGCTATGGTTGAAAATGGGTCAAAATGAAATAAAAAGGGGTGTCGGGTTTAATGGGTCACGGGTTAGGGTTTTATGGTTTTTAGATCGAGTTAGGTTTAAGGTTTAGGGTAGTTTAGGGTTTAGGATTAAGGTTTAATGTTAGGATTAGGGTTTAGGATTAAGTTTAAGGTTTAGAATTAAGGTTTAGGGTTTAGTTTTAGGTTTAAAGTGAAATTAGGGTTTTAGGGTTTTGTTTAGGGTTTAAAGTTTTAGATTAGAGTTTTAGGATGAATTAGGGTTTAGATTTAGGGTTTAGATATTGTGTATTAAGTGCTTGTACCTTTTGCTAAAGTGGTGGTAAAGTTTAAACATGGTTTAGGAGCTTAAATGACCTAATTAGGTTTTTAGGCATGATTAGCTTGTACATTGTGCTTTAGAAAGTTGTAACTTGATTTAGGAGGGAAAAGATATTCAAATGTTGTGTATTAATACTTGTACACATGCTTTAGGGGCTTGCACATTCATTTTATATGTATACATTACATATAATTATGGTTTTGATATAAACGTTAACGTTTAATGCTTGTTTTGATATAACGTTTTGAAAAGTACGTTAAATGAATAATGTACTTGGTAAAAATGATATTAAGATATAGACTTGACATATTAGGATGTTTACATGATATAAACTTAGATATAGATGGCATTGGTAGAGGTTGCGTGAGCTCGTTTACTTTAGAGATGCAAGTTACGTTGCATAATGAGATAAAGCAAAAAATTTCCCTGTATAAAGGTGGTAATTATAATAGATGGATATTACAGTGCATCTAATTTAATAGATGGATAATTACATTGATGAAAAATATGGGTTGTTATAGTCTTCTTCCCTTAAAAGAAATCTCATCTCGAGATTTAGTTGGATGCCAGAGTGATGTTTGAAAACAGATGTGGATACTTGGCACGAATTTGATCTTCGCATTCCCACGTAAATTTTGGTCCTCTTTTAGAGTTCCATCTTACTTTGACTATAGGAATACGACTTTGCTTCAGTTTCTTGACTTCTCGATCCATGATCTCCACTGGTTCTTCCACAAAGTTAAGTTTGTCATCAAGTCGAAGCTCTTTGATTGTAATGATAAGGGATTCATCAGATAAGTATTTCTTTAGATTAGAAACGTGGAAAGTACTGTGGATATTACTGAGCTCTTCAGGAAGCTCAAGTTTATATGCCACTGGGCCAATCCGTTCAAGGATTTTGAAAGGTCCAATGTACCGAGGGTTAAGCTTTCCTTGTTTTCCGAATCAGATGATACCTTTACGAGATGATACTTTTAACATAACACGATCTCCAACTTGAAATTCTAAAGGATTTCATCTTATAATGGCATAACTTCTCTGCCGGTCTCTTGCAGCTTGCAAGCGTTGTCGAATTTGCACTATCTTTTTAGTGGTTTCATGGATTATTTCTGGTCCCGTAAGTTTAACATCTCCAACTTCGGCCCAGCAAACAGGTGATCTGCACTTTCGACCATAAAGTGCCTCAAATGGTGCTGCCTTAATACTGGCATGGTAACTGTTATTGTAAGAAAATTATACTAATGGTAAGTGTTTTTCCCATCCTTTTCCAAAATCTATAACACAGGCTCGAAGCATGTCTTTGAGTGTTTGGATGGTTCTTTCACTTTGTTTATCGGTTTCAGGGTGATATGCCATAGTCATGTCTAATTAAGTACCCAAAGCACTTTGTAATGATTGCCAGAATCTGGATGTGAAATGACTGTCACGATCCGAGATGATAGATATTGGCACTCCATGCCGGGAGACTATTTCTTTGATGTATAACCTTGTAAGGGTTTCCATACTATCTGTCTCTCGGGTAGGGATGAAATGTGCGGATTTGGTAAGGCGATCGACAATGACCCAGATTGTGTCATGTCCGTTTGAGGTTTTGGGTAGTTTTGTGATGAAATCCATTGTTATTCTCTCCCACTTCCACATAGGAATCTCTGGTTGTACCAGTAAGCCGGATGGCTTCTGACATTCTGCCTTAACTCTAGAACATGTCAAACATTTGCCAACATATTCAGCGATGATTGCCTTCATGTTAGGCCACCAATAGAGTTTCTTTAGATCCTGATACATTTTGTCAGAACCTGGGTGAATGGAATACTTCGATTTATGGGACTCATGCATGATCAAGTCTCTCAGATTACCAAAGAGTGGTAACCAACTTTGATTCTTGATACATCGGGTTCCATCAGGACGTATTTCAAATGATTTGTCCATTCCTTATAAGTTTTCAGCCTTGATGTTTTCTTCTTTGATTGCCTCGGTTTGAGCTTTGAGAATTTGTGAGGGTAAGTTTGGATGAATGGTCATAACTAATGATCTAACTCGGAGTGGTTTGATTCGTTCCTTCCGGCTTAAGGCATCTGCTATGACATTTGCCTTTCTAGGATGGTAGCAAATTTCACAATCGTAATCTGCAAGCAATTCTAGCCAACGGCGTTGTCTCATGTTCAACTCTTTCTGATCAAGGATATGCTGAAGACTTTTATGATCAGTGAACACAGTACATTTTGTGCCATACAGATAGTGTCTCTAAATTTTAAGAGCAAACACTACTGCTCCTAATTCGAGATCATGAGTGGTATAGTTTTCTTCATTAGGCTTAAGTTGTCAGGATACATATGCAATAACCTTCTCTCTTTGCATTAACACCGCTCCCAAATCTTGATGGGATGCATCACAGTAAACAACAAAATCGTCATTACCTTTTGGTAATGCTAAGATTGGATTTTCACATAGCTTCTGTTTAAGCAGTTGAAAAGCTGTCTCTTGGTCTTCGCCCCAGATATACTTCTTGTTTTTCTGGGTTAATTCAGTCAAAGACTTTGCAATCTTTGAGAAATCTTTGATAAATCTTCGATAATAACCGGCGAGTCCTAAGAATTGACGTATTTCTGTGGGTGTAGTAGGAGATGTCCAATTCTTAACTGCTTCAATCTTGGCGGGGTCAACATGAAGTCCTTGACTATCAATTAAGTGTCCAAGAAATTGCACGATACGAATCCAGAAATCACACTTGGAGAACTTGGCATACAACTTCTCTTTCTTGAGTAATTCTAGGATTATTCTCAGATGATTTACGTGCTCTTCTTTGTTACGAGAGTAGATGAGAATATCATCGATGAACACTATCACAAATTTATCCAAGTATGGTTTACACACACGATTCATGAGATCCATGAATACAGCAGGTGCGTTAGTTAAACCAAATGACATTACTTGAAATTCATAGTGTCCGTATCTTTTTCTGAAAGCAGCCTTGGGAATATCTTCATCCCTGACTCTCAATTGATGATAGCCTAATCTTAAGTCAATCTTCGAGTAGACACTCGAACCTTGAAGTTGGTCAAATAAGTCATTAATCTTGGGTAATGGGTAACGATTCTTTACGATAAGTTTATTTAACTCCCGATAATCGATACACATCCTGAAAGATCCGTCTTTCTTTTTGACAAATAAGACAGGAACTCCCTAGGGTGAAGTACTTGGTCGGATAAAACCTCGGTCTGCTAACTCTTGAAGTTGGTTAGATAGTTCCTGCATTTATGAAGGAGCTAATCTATAAGGTGCTCGGGCTACAGGTGCCACTCCTGAAATTAGATCGATTTGGAATTCTACTTGGCGAACGAGAGGAAGGCCAGGTAGATCTCCAGGAAAAACTTCTGGGAAATCTCTGACTACTAGGATATCTTCTAGTCTTTTCTCGTCTGACTTCTTTTCCATTACTTGGATTACAAAAACTTAACAACCTCGAGATATATATCTTTCAGTTTTTATACAGGATATGAGATTTAGTCGGGTTTTACTTTGGTTACCTCGGATGATCAAAGTTTCACCGTTGATTGGGATATGGATGACTTTCTCATCACAAATAATTCTAGCATGATACTTGGATAACCAATCCATAACAATGATGACGTCAAAACTACCGAGCTTGATCGGCATAAGATTAATTTCAAAAGGTTAGTTTAACAAAGTCAGAGTTGCATTCTGAATAAAAGTGTTTGTGCTTATTAAGTTTCCATCAGCCATTTCGATATTGTAAAAGGTATCTATTGTAATGGGTGGAATATTTAGCATAGAGGCAAGAGATATGGATACAAAGCTTTTATCGGCTCCAGAATCAAATAATACTCTAGCTAGATGTTGGTTTAGAAGAAACATACTCGTGACTACGTTCGGGTCTTGGTGAGCATTCCTATCCCTCAGCATGTAGGCTCTTCCCTGGGCATTATTGTTGGTGGTCTTTCGGCACTGATTTGCATAATGCTCTTTCTCTCCACAGGCATGACAAGTAACTGTCACTTTTAGCAAATTACTTCCAGTGGCTGGCCCTTTATTTGTGCAGTTCTTGGTCAGATGGTCTACTTTGTTACAAGTATTACACTTAAAAGTGCAAGGTCCTTTATGATGTAGAGTACATTTCTTACACAAGGGACGGTTTCCAATATACCCATTGTTTTCAATTGGAGTGACAGTATAAGACCTGAAGGTTTCATATCTTCTGTTTTGTTGTGGTTGGTGATTACTGTAACAGTTGTTGGTGTTGGTGTTATGGTAGTTGTTTTTATTATCGTTGCGGTAGTTGTTGTTGTTGAAAGTTCTTCTGTCGTCAAACTTTTGTTTGTGATCACTTAATACTTGCACCGGAGTATGCTTTATTACCTGATCTATTAGCCTTTGGGCTATATTAATGGCTTCCTCTAGAGTTTGAGGTTTAGAGGCAGTAACATTTCCTTCAATACTTCGAGGCAATCCCCCGATGAAAGCTTTCATCATTTTCTCAGAATCTGGCGCCATAGTAGGACACAAGGTTGTCAATTCCTGGAATCTTCTTACATATTCCTTGAGATCATTCCCCTTTATAGTCAGATGGTAAAATTCATCTTCCATCTTCTGGACCTCAGTTCGGAGACAGTACTTCTTTATAAACAGCTTCTTGAATTCAACCTAGGTAATCTTGTAAGCTTCTTTTATCCTAATAGGTTGGGCAAAGAATTCCACCAGGATAAAGCTTCTTCAGTTAAAGTACCAGTAGCAAACTTTACATTGCAGTCTTCTGTACAGTTGCTACGGGAAAACACTGATTTAGTTCACTCAAACCAGCGGATAAGTCCAACAGCTCCTTCTGAACCTTTGAAATTGATAGGTTGGTAGCTCATGAACTCTTTGTAGCTACACTTTCTTGATACAGGAGCTTCTCTTTCTCCGGTGTTCCTATTGGTATTGTCAGCATTTGTCATTATTGCAGCTTGTGCTTCCAGAGCTACGGTAACACTATCAGCAACTAGTTTCCTGATGGCAGCTTGAGTCATGGCTAGTGCTTCAGATGTTGATGTCCTTTTGGGAAGCATTCTATCAACATAAGATAACACGTAATGAGAATGATATCACAATTCTTTCTTTAAATGCGTAAGGTTCAAAAATAAATATTGTCACAATAGTGATATCATAGATACTTATTTGATATGAATTCTAACAAGTATCTAACTTATTAGTTTATTTTCTAGGGGTTATGGTAAGATTCATAATGATGAAGACGGAGATGAAATATAGAACACATGATAAATATGAAACGGGATCACCCTTATATTATATTATGAACGACTTGCCTTTGTACTGTACATAGTCAAAATTTGACAAGTGTTGTTATTTATACCACACATCCCGTGGCTAGGTTCTATCAAAAGCTATAACTAGTATCTAATCTTGTAGTCTGATGGTTCTTTCTAGCTGTTCTTGTGTTCATAGATTGAATTCAGAAGACTTTCCTTGTCTGCTTGGTGACGGACTTAGATTTCTTTGATGATTTGTTCTAGATTATCAATCCTGAAGCGAGCCAGAGCAATCTTGTTGTTATTTCCCATTTGCTTCCTTTGAAGTTTAGTAATTTGAGCATGAGCCTTTTGGAGTTCAGCTTCCAGATTGTCGAAATCTTGTTGTCTGATCACCCGGCCATTTCCGAGACCTTCTATTTTATCTTCTGTGTGCTCAATGCGGTAGAGAGATAGTTCATTTAGGTGATCCAGAATTTCCTCAATTTACTCCTCGTGACGTTCTAGACTTGTTTTACGAGAGCTTTCTCCTATCTTAAATGCTTGAGGTAGGGCAAAAGTAGAGGAGGATGATCGGTCACGACCTCGTTTCTTAGGTGGCAATAATTCCTCAGGAAGAAAGAATTCTTGAGGATTAAACATTGGAGATAGCATTGAAGATGGAGGCACAATAGTTGGCGGTGGAATAGGTGATTCTTTAGCATAGTACGCATGCATGACCTTTATATAGGGGTCATCATGAAAAAGTGAAAGAGTTGGTGAAGCTATTAGAACTAAACCAAATGAGTTATTTGAAGAGCCAGAATAAGTTTTTCCTGGTGAAGCTGGGACATAGTCCGGGGAAGTCGGGATATAGTCCAGAAAGTTAGAGGAAAAAGCATCCTCAATATTGGAAGTAGGGTAGCTGGGAGAAGACATCGCTTTTTTAACAACCCATTGGTAAATAACATAAGTTATTTATATAATAGTATAATAGTTATGTACTTTACATACTATTTTGGAAGATGTAGTGGCACGGAGGACTTTCTTAGATAGAAAAAGAAAAGTAGTTATAGTTAAGGTATCAACCTTGTTCTCTATAACCTTGGCTCTTGATACCAATCTATAACACCCCCATTTTTGACATATAGCAGCGAAAGCTAATCTGGGGTATTATTTCATAGTACAACAATCATAATCATAGAAAACGACTCAAAATAGACGTTTTTAAAGATAAGTTATCATTCATTATTTCATCAGAGTTTTTACAAATAGAGGTCCTAAAATCTACATAAAAACATAAAGTTTGAATGATAACAGTTTAGCCATCTTCGAGTCCGTGCCACTCCGTGCCATAAGTTGCTCAATTACCTGAGATAAACATGCTAAAAAGGTCAACACAAAGATTGAGTGAAATTCATAGGTTTATGGTAAACAGTTTGAATACAAGTTCAATAGTGGGTTACGTTGTTATACACCCATAAGTGTAATAATTGCAATGAGTTCAATTATTATAGAAAACAATATTATTGCCCTAAGCTCATGACATAGAGACCTTGAGATAATCAATAATCAATAATCCAGCAAACTCGTCAAAACGTATACCCAAATGAAACTCCTCACATGAAGCTCCCTAGTAACGTGATACGATAAGATTTTAAGTTTCTTCAAAAATTAGTCGATGATAAATTACGTTAAATATATGACGTAATTGTTTTATAATACGCCGATCGATGATTAATAACGATTAATGTGTCAGGTTTTAATAAAATTAGGTTTTATAATATTAATATATATTTTTATAATTTATATAAAAATATTATATCTTTAATTGTTAAGTTTGCAAAAATGGCAATGTATACCTTTGGTTTATAAACTTTTACAAGTTTAGTCCTTTATATATAAAGTATATATAATTTAAACCTTTAACTTTAGAACTTGGCAAGGTAGGTCCTTGTAGTTATAACTTTGGAATAATGACATTTTCAGCCCCTTTAGTTATAAATTTTAGAAAGTTACGATATATACCCCTTGCATGGAAATAATTTACAAATCAAGTTCAAAAAGCCATGCAAGCTTATTTTAGGGTTCCAAATGATATTTGCGGGTTATAGCTTATTAGAATAAGCTAAAATAAGATGTTCTAACGTAACAAAAGTTTAGAAAAAGGATTCGTTAGCTAGAAAATCAAAACAACTCGTTTTTAGGGTTTTAATAAAAAACGCATGGGTTTGAGGATTCAAGGCTTTAATAAGAGTTCATATATGATCTTAAGAGTATTATGAACATTCTAATATAGATTATAAGCTTATTGAACAAGATTTTGAGCTTACTTGAGCTAAAATGGGTCAAAATGGGGTTTTCGGGTTCGTACGCCTAGTAACGACTTCAAGGGTTCTTTTCTCTTGATTCTTGGCTTCTATTCTGAGCTTAGGGACTTCACTTGATCCTTCTTGGTCTGAGTTAGAACTCCATTTGAGTGTATGATGAAATTTGAGGTGTGATTGAAGAGTGTGTGTGTTTCGGCTATTTATAGGGTTCAAAACCCTTGGTGCCCAAGTTTTCTTGGTGGCTAAGGGTTAAGGGCTGTAGATAGATGACTAAGGGAGGCTAGGAATGAGTATTGAGGGCTATGGAGGTGTAGCTTAGCAAGGTGGAAGGTTGTGGGGGTCTTGGAGGGTCACGGCTAACCACAAGTGACAAGGAGGTGACAAAGCAAGACTTGGTGCTTAAGGGTGGTGATAGAGGTGCTTGTAAGCTGCTTGGTGATGTCATGGTGATGCTTGAGAGGTGGTAGGATGCTAGCTTAGTTTAAAAATGGGTCAAAATGAAAGAAAAATGGTGTCGGGTTGGTTTAGGGTTTCGGCTTAGGATTTTGGGTTTAAATTCGAGTTAGGTTTAGGGTTTAGGATAGATTAGGGTTTAGGATTAAGGTTTAGGATTTATATTAGGGTTTAGGATTAAGGTTTAAGGTTTAGTTTTAAGGTTTAGGGTTTAGTTTTAGGTTTAAAGTGAAATTAGGGTTTTAGGGTTTCATTTAGGGTTTAGGGTTTTAAATTAGGGTTTTAGGATGAATTAGGGTTTAGATTTAGGGTTTAGAAGTCATGCATTAAGTGCTTGTACCTTGTGCTAAAGTGGTGGTAAAGTTTAAACATGATTTAGGAGCTTAAATGACCTAATTAGGTTTTTAGGCATGATTAGCTTGTACATTATGCTTAAATGAGTTGTACATTGACTTGGAGGGAAAATATGATTCAAATTTTGTGCATTGTATACTTGTACACATGCTTTGAAGGATTATACATTTATTTTATATGTATACATTACATATAATTAGGGTGATGATATAAATGTTAATGTTTAATGCTTGTTTTGAAATAACGTTTTAAAAAGTACGTTAAATGGATAATGTACTTGGTAAAAATGATATTAAGATATAGACTTGACATATTAGGATGTTTACAAGATGTAAACATGGATAGAGATTGCATTGATAGAGGATGCGTGAGCTCGTTTACTTTAAAGATGCAAGTTACGTTACATAATGAGATAAAGCAAAAATTTCCCTGTAAAAAGGTGGTATATTACAGTGCATCTAATTTAATAGATAGATGTTACATTGCATCTAATTTAATAGATGGATATTACATTGATAAAAATTACGAGTTGTTATACAAGAGATCGTCCATAAATCTCATTAGGATACTAAAACATAATATTTGTTAAATCACACACTGTGATAACAAGTAAAATCTTAAGAGTCCTACGCATTATCCTTGTGATATTGCTAGAACATCCAAGTGATACCTAAGTATTCACAGTGAAGATGGAAATCCTGCTTGAGCCAACATCAAACAAGCTCTTGGTAGGTGACTAGTGAGATCCTATAAGGATCAAACTTATGACACTGGATATCAATTCGGTCTAGCTTATGAATTGACGGATGAATTTTGAAAAAGTAAAACTATTGGTGTGTTACAAAACCATTTGCATATTAACACACCTACTAATTTTTCTAAATTAATTTTCAATCTTATGTCCATGGGAAGCCTCACAAGGGTATCTTGACATAGGAAAGCTGAACACGAATTGACGACTCAATCGGGATTATAGTAACTTACCGATTCACTCATACCGTGTTGTCTACTTTGAGACACTCTGGTATTGAGGACGGCTAGTACAGCTACGAAACCCTGTCAAGAAGATTCTTTAGATTTTTATCTGATCAAAAGCAATATTTATACTGAAAAACTGGGAACCGTTAGATATTGCAACCATATTCGACAAAGTGACAAAGATACTTTTGTCCATATCTATTGATTATCACTAACCTAAACCTGCAGGACTCCAGGACGGTGTGCTAGGCAGCTGATACCCTGAGAGTCCAGAGAATCATACCACAAAAGCTCCATATCAGACCGACACAAATATAAAGACATCATGAAAGCACATTTAAACAGTTTTCAAGACTTCCGCCATACACTGATACGCCTGTCCCCACTTGAAGCGATGACGTGTTTTTAAAAGTTAATAGAACTTCAGAAAGAGTGAATTTTCAGCGTTTCAAACAAAGAAAGGTAAGAGCCATGTCAGTCCCTAATCACAAGATCACAAGATGGCAAGATTATAAGATGGGGTAAAGAGATTTTGATTGGTTGATGATCTCAAAAAGCTCAAGATCACATTCAAGTCAAGTTATAGAATCAAGCTAAAAGCCTAAAGTCAAAGATCACTACATCATGTTTACAAGATGAAGTAAAGAAAACAAGTCTGCGAGCACAAGACTGAAGATAAAGCATAGTATGCTAGGTTTAAGTTTTTTGTAAAATGGAGTGACCTCCCTTAGGGGGAGATTGTTAGGATCACAAAAAGTGTCTGTCACTTTCATTATATCATTAGATGGCTCGTAAAGTAATATTTGGAACCTTGATAGGCTAGTTAGTCCAAGGGCCATGGAAAGCCCATGGAAGCCAAGCATCAACCAGCCATGTAATTGGTATAACTACCCTTTCCATGCCATGGAAAGGGTGGTTGGTTGTTTCATTTTTCACACATAGTAATATAGTTTTCACTTTTACTTTCTCTTACTAGAAACTTCCTCCCACTCTCTTTCTCTCTCTAGATTTCTTCATACTTGTGTGTGAGTTTAAGGATTACTAAGATTCTACACTATTCTATTTGCCTAACTTTAGTCAAACCTTGGTCAACTTTACTTAACTTTGACCAAGATAGACTTTATTACATTATAATCACTAATAAAACTATAAAACTAATCAAAACTATACAAAGACCAATTCATATAATAATAAACACTTTTCTTGAACCTAACAATCCATAAATAAAGTAAAAGTCAAAAAGTCAACACCAAGGGGTGTTTGGGCTGACTTCGACCGGATCTAGCCCAAGGGGAGGGTGGATTAGGTTTTGAGCTATCTTTTCCTACAAGTTTTGTATTTTAGGTAAGCCCTAAAATCATCTACTATATAAGAAGGACCCTAGAGCTCATAATTCTCATCCATCTCTTCTCTTTCTCTCTTCTTGGTCAAACGAACTAAACAACCCTTTAGGGTATTTTGGTTTTAATTAATTTAGTGTTATATTGCGCATTGGTCAAGAACTAGCATTCATGTGATATCATTTGATGGATACACATGAAGGTTATTTATTTTAATAACTTATAGTGGTTTTGGTTAAGCATGATTATACACACATGCGTGTACACGAAGATGCTTGCATTTTGTCACTAGCTTGGTGGCTAAAGGTATGTATCCTTTATTTATGTTTATGTTTTTTATCGTTAATTATTTATGCTATATGTGATCTATATCCGCTGCCTAGCACGTAGAATATTAGCATAATATTGGGTTATTGATTAACCAATTCTAACACATCCAACAACAACACGAAGGGAGCAAACGAACCAATTATAGGCTGTTATAGTCTCCCTCCCTTAAAAGAAATCTTATCCGAGATTTAGTTAGATGCCAAAGTGATGTTTGAAAACAGATGTGGATACTTGGTACGAATTTGATCTTCGCATTCCCACGTAAATTATGGTCCTCTCTTAGAGTTCCATCTTACTTTAACTATAGGAATATGACTTTCTTTCAGTTGCTTGACTTCTCGATTCATAATCTCTATTGTCTCTTCTACAAAGTTGAGTTTGTCATCAAGTTGAAGTTCTTTCATTGAAATGACAAGGGATTTGTTAGATAAGCTTTTCTTTAGATTAGAAACATGGAAAGTATTGTGGACACTACTGAGTTCTTCAGGAAGCTCAAGTGTGTATGCTACTGGGCCGACCCTTTTAAGGATCTTAAATGGTCCAATGTACCGGGGGTTTACATTTCCTCACTTTCCGAATCGGATGACACCTTTCCTAGGTGACACTTTTAACATAACACGATCTTTAACTTGGAATTCCAAAGGCTTTTGTCTTATATTGGCATAACTCTTTTGTCGGTCTCTTGCAGCTTGCAAGCGTTGTCGAATTTGCACTATCTTTTTGGTAGTTTCATGGATTATCTCTGGTCCCGTGAGTTGAACATCTCCAACTTTGGCCCAGCAGATAGGTGATCTGCACTTTCGACCATAAAGTGCCTCGAATGGTGCTGCCTTAATACTAGCATGGTAACTGTTATTGTAAGAAAATTCTACCAATGGTATGTGTCTTTCCCAACCTTTTCCAAAATCTATAACACATGCTCGAAGCATGTCTTCGAGTGTTTGGATGGTTCTTTCACTTTGTCCATCAGTTTCGGGATGATATGCCGTACTCATGTCTAATTGAGTACCCAAAGCATTCTGCAAGTTTGATCGGTGTAAGATCAATTTTGAAAGGTTGGTTTAACAAATTCAGAGTTGCACCCTGAATAACGGTGTTTGTGCTTACTATGTTTTCGTCAGCCATTTCGATATTGTAAAAGGTATCTATTGTAATGGGTGGAATATTTAGCATAGAGGCAAGAGATATGGATACAAAACTTTTATCGGCTTCAGAATCAAATAATACTCTAGCTAGATGTTGGTTTAGAAGGAACATACTCATAACTACGTTCGAGTTTTGGTGAGCATTCATATCCCTCAACATGTAGGCTCTTCCCTGGGCATTATTGTTGGTGGTCTTTGGCACTGCATTTGATAATTCCACTTCTCTCCACATGCATGACAAGTAACTGTCACTGGTAGTAGATTACTTCTAGTATCTGGGCCTTTGTTTCTACATTTCTTTGTCAGATGGACCACCTTGTTGCAAGTAGTACACTTAACAGTGCAAGGTCCTGTGTGATGCAGAGTGTATTTCTTACACAAGGGACGGTTTACAATATACCCATTATTTTCAGTTGGAGTAACATCATAAGACCTGAAGGTTTCCTGTCTTCTGTTCTGTTATGGTTGGTGATTATTTAGTAAAAAAACGTTGTGTTGTTGGTGTTATGGTAGTAGTGTTGTTGTTGAAAGTTCTTTTATCGTCAAACTTTCGTTTGTGATCACTTGATACTTGCACCGGAGTGTGCTTTGTTACCTGATCTATTAGCCTCTGGGCTATGTTAATGGCTTATCTAAGTTGAGGTTAGAAGGCGGTAACATTCCCGTAATAACCTTCTAGGCAATCCCCCGATGTAATCTCCATCATTTTCTCATAATCTAGCACCATAGTGGGACATAAGGTTGCCAATTCCTGGAATCTTCTCACGTATGTCTTGAGATCATTCCTTTCATAATCAGATGGTAAAATTCATCTTCCATCTTCTGGACTTCAGTTCGGGGACATTACTTCTTTATCAAAAGCTTATTGAATTCAACCCAGGTAATCTTGTAAGCTTCTTCTATCCTAATAGGTTGGGCAAAAGAATTACACCAGGATAGAGCTTCTTCAGTTAAAGTATCAGTAGAAAACTTCACCTTGCAGTCTTCGGTACAGTTGCTATAGGAAAACACTGATTCAGTTCGCTTAAACCATCAGATAAGACCAACAGCTCCTTCCGTACCTTTAAAGTTGATAGGTTGGCAGCTCATGAACTCTTTGTAGCTACATTTTCTTGCTACAGGAGCTTCTCTTTGTATGTGGTTTTATCAGTATTTTGCCATGTGTGGCTTGTGTCCAAAGCTGTAGAAAAACACTATCAGCAACTAGTTTCTTGATGGTAGCCTGAGTCATGGCTGGTGCTTCATATGTCGACGTCCTTTTAGGAGGCATTCTATCAACATAAGACAACACGTAATAAGAATGATATCACAATTCTTTCCTTAAAATGCGTAAGGTTCAAAAATAAACATTGTCACAATAGTGATATCATAGATCATAGATAATTCATATCAAATAAGTATCCATGATTTATTTAGAAGTCATGGTATGATTCATAATGATGAAGACGGAGATGTAATATAGAACATAGGATGAATATAAAACGGGATCACTATTATATTATATCATGAATGACTTGCTTGTACTGCGTACATTGTCAAATTTGACATGTGTTTGTTATTTATACCACAATCCTGTGGCTAGGTTCTAGGAATAAGCTTATAACTAGTATATAATCTAAGTAGTTCCGATGGGTCCTTCATAGCTGTTCTTGAGTTTAAAGATTGCATTCAGGAAGGACTTTACTTGTCTGCTGTGACGAGCCTGGGATATCTTCGATGATTTGTTCTAGCATTAGCAATCCTGATGGTGCAAAGCAATCTTGCTGTTATTTTTCAATTTGCTTTCTTTGAAAGTGTAGCTATTTGAGTACGAGACTTCTCGAAGTTCAGCTTCCAGTTTGTTCAAATTCTTGTTTGTATGATCACCCGACCAAATTTCGAGGACCATTTATTTTGTATTCTATGTGCTTATGAGGTCGAGAAGAGTTAATCTTGGTGATTCAAAATTTCCTCAATTTGCTCCTTGTGACGTTCCAGACTTGTCTTACGAGAGGTTTCTCTTATTTCAAATGCTTGAGGTAGGGCAAAATTAGAGGAGGATGATCGGTCATGACCTTGTTTCTTAAGTGGCAATAATTCCTCCGAAAGAAAGAATTCTTGAGGATTAAACATTGGAGATAACATTGAAGATGGAGGCACAATAGTTGGTGGTGGAATAGGTGATTCTTTAGCATAGTATGCATGCATGACCTTCATATAAGGGTCATCATGAAAAAGTGAAAGAGTTGGTGAAGCTATTGGAACTAAACCAAATGAGTTATTTGAAGAGCTAGAATAAGTTTTTCCTGGTGAAGCTGGGACATAGTCCGGGGAAGCCGGGATATAGTCCGGAAAGTTGGAGGAAAAAGCATCCTCAATATCAGAAGTAGGATGGTTGGGAGAAGACATCACTCTGTTAACAACCCAGTGGTAAATAACATAAGTTATTTATATAATAGTATAATAGTTATGTACTTTACATACTATTCCGGAAGATGTAGTGGCACGGAGGACTTTCTTGGATGGAAAAAGAAAAGTAGTTATAGTTAAGGTTTCAACCTTGTTCTCTATAACCGTGGCTCTTGATACCAATCTATAACACCCCCATTTTTGACATATAGCAGCGGAAGCTAATCTGGGGTATTATTTCATAGTACAACAGTCATAATCATAGAAAATGACTCAAAAGAGACATTTTTAAAAGATAAGTTATCATTCATTATTTCATCAGAGTTTTTACAAATAGAGGTCCCAAAATCTACATGAAAACATAAAGTTTGAATGATAACAGTTTAGCCATCTTCAAGTTCGTGCCACTCCGTGCCATAAGTTGCTCAAATACATGAGATAAACATGCTAAAAAGGTCAACACAATGGTTGAGTGATATTCATAGGTTTATGGTAAACAGTTTGAATACAAGTTCAATAGTGGGTTACGTTGTTATACACCCATAAGTGTAATAATTGCAATGAGTACAATTATTATAGAAAACAGTATTATTTCCCTAAGCTCATGCACCGAGACCTTGAGATAATCAATAATCATAATAAGTTGCCCCAACGGGTGCCTTTGCCAAACACCCGCATAGTGATTCAAATGAAGTGCGTTTGGTTACCAGAAAGTATAGGTACACCAACAGGGAAGTTCAGTCCTAAATATATCTAGTACAGCATTTGAGCTTAATCCGAAAAGTAAATTAACGGTTATGATAGTGGGGTCTTAATGGAAAAAGTAAGGACCTTATGCTACAATAGTATATCAGGATAGCATACAGGTTGGAAAAAATCTCACTATTCACTGGTTTATAGCATGTATCCCCTCATCGGGTTTTGAAAACATTAGGAAGATTTAAAATGCGGCTATGAACTCACCTTAACAGAACGGAAAAATTTTGATTGATTGTTAAATATATAAAGTGAAATGTAACGGCTACGTCACGCAACCTGGGTAGATATGTCAAGTCTTAGTGTGATGGTTTATGTTTCAAACTTTATAAAGTTTTTATTGTATTACTTTGAATTTATTTATTACGAAAATATTGTATCTGTTTGGGCTCCATAATAAATTCGGAGGTCATGTAGTAAACGTTTGAGGAGCCAGGGACACTTTATATCGTAAATCCAGCTAACTCGTCAAAACGTATACCTTAAATGAATACTCTCACATAATGTTCCCTCGTATCGTGATACGGATAAGTTTTTAAAAATCTTCAAAAGATAGTCGATGATAAAATTAGTTTATATATAAGTAATTGTTTTATAAATGCGACTGATAGATGATTATTAACGATAATGTGTCGGGTTTAATAAAAATCAAGTTTTATAATTTTAATATATAATTTTATAATTTATATAAAAATATTATTTTTTATTTTTTCTTGTTTGCAAAAATTGGCAATTAATTACCCTGGGTTTATAAACTTTTACAGTTAGTCCTTTATATATAAATTTAATCCTTTAATACTTTAGAACTTGGAAAATAGGTTCCTTATGTTATAAATTTGGAATAATATACATTTTCATCCCATCTACGTTTTAAATTTCTAAGAAAGTTACGATATATAACTTGCATGGTAAATATTTACATATCAAGTCCATAAAAGCCTTGCAGATTATTTTATGGTTCCAATGATATTGTAGGTTATAGCTTATTAAATAAGCTAAAATTTGGGTATAAACGTAACAAAGTTTAGGAAAAGGATTCGTTAGCTAGAAATCAAAAAGGGTTGTATTTAGGGTTTTAATCAAAACACTAGGTTTGGGATTTAAGGCTACAAACATGAGTTCGTATATGATCTTAAGAGTATTATGATATTCTGAATACATTTATCAAGCTGATGGAAATGATTCTCCTGAGCTACTGGAGCTAAATTGGGGCACGATAATGGGTTTTTAGTTCGTTATGCCTCGCAAGTAAACGACTTCAAGGGCTTCTTTTTCTGTTTTTTGGCTTTATTCTGAGATTAGGGACTTCAAAATTGATACTTATTGTGTCTGAGTTAGAAAACTCATGTGAGTGTTGTGAAATTTGAGGTGTGATTGAAAGGGTGTGCTGTTTTGGATATTTATAGGGTCCAAAAACCCTTGGTGCCAAGCTTTCTTAGTGGGTATGGGTTAAGGGCCTGTAGCTAGAAGATAAGGGAGGCTATGATGAGTTTTGAGGGCTATTAAGGTGTAGCTAGCGGTGGAAGAGTTGTGGGGTCTATCGGAGGTCACGGTAAACCACAAGTGACAAGGAGATGACAAAGCAAGACCTTGGTGCGATTAATGGGTGGTATTAGAGGTGCTTGTAAGTTGCTTGGTGATGTCATGGTGATGCTTTAGAGGTGGTAGGATGCTAGCTTAGTTTAAAAATGGGTCAAAATGAAAGAAAAATGGTGTCGGGTTGGTTTAAAGTTTTGGTTAGGATTTTGGGTTTAAATTCGAGTTAGGGTTAGGGTTTAAGATAGTTTAGGGTTTAGGATTAGTGTTAGGATTAAGGTTTAGGGTTTAGGATTAAGGTTTAGGGCTTAGTTTTAAGGTTTAGGGTTTAGTTTTAGGTTTAAAGTGAAATTAGGGTTTTAGGGTTTCGTTTAGGGTTTAGGGTTTTAGATTAGGGTTTTAGAAGGAATTAGGGTTTAGGTTTAAGGTTTAGAAGTCATGCATTAAGTGCTTGTATCTTGTGTTAAAGCGGTGGTAAAGTTTAAACATGGTTTAGGAGCTTAAATGACCTAATTAGGTTTTTAGGCATGATTAGCTTGTACATTATGTTTAGAAGTTGTAATTGATTTTTAGGAGGGAAAAGTTATTCAAATGTTGTGCTATGATACTTGTACACAGCTTTAGCGGCTAGCAATTATTTTTATATGTTATACATTAATATAATATAGGGTTTAGATGTAAACGTTAACGTTTAATGCATGTTTTGATTATAACTTTTTAAAAAAGTACTTTAATATGGATAATGTGCTTGGCTAAATATGATTATTAGGATATAGACTTGACATATTTAGGATGTTTAATGCATATAAACATAGATAGAGATGGCATTGATAGAGGTGAGTGAGCTCGTTTACTTTCGAGATGCAAGTTTCGTTGCATTAATGAGATAAAAGCCAAAATTTCCTGTAAATTGGTAGTATATTAAAATGAATCTAAGTGAGCCTCCTTATAGATGGATATTACAGTGCATCTAATTTAATATATGGATAATTACATTGATGAATAATTGCTGGGTTGTATAGTAAATGGATTTTAATACGAGTAAAATTTGCCAGTTTCGCCGTTTTCATGGTATGAATATGCTGTATCCCTATTCTGACACTTAATGTTTTAAATGCAGAAAATAAAGGACTAGATAATTTCAAGTTTGATTTTTTTTGATCAATACTCTGTATCCATTGGTGTGGTACGTCATATTGGCAATCTTGGTAAGACGAACTCGTTAAAAAGAAAATTAGCCGGGGTTGTCTCCCGGTAAGCACTTTTATTTACAGCAAAGTCTTTAAGTTAGACTTGTCTTCAGCTTCCATCTTCACCACTCCATCTCGTGCACTCTCACGTGTCCACGAGTAAGCCATTCTTTGACTTTTTTTATCAATGAGGTATTCAGGTTCCCAAGTCCAAATCTCCCTTTTAGAGCTTTCTTAAGCTTTGTTATGGGGTGCAAAATACATTCTCTATTACATCTCGTGCACTTACCTTGAGCAATGGCTTAATCTTGTTGCATTGTACATTGGTGAGGTGTTTAAACCTTAAATGCGATCTTGCCATTTGATAAGTCACCTCATCATCACCATTGTATATGGTAGTCATTCCTTCAATTCGTTTTGCCTTGACTCAAATTTCTTTGCAAAACTCTTTTCCAACTATTACATCACCCATTTCTTCATCACGATATTATCATGTCTTTTATTTACTGCAAAATCTATCACAATAGAGAAAGTTCCAAAAAAGATAGGTGCATTCATAAAGGCCCCAACCATACTTTTCCCTTTAAATTCCAACTTGTCTTTCATTATAGAGTTATTAAACCTTTTAGACATCATATTAATGGACAAGAGAGGGAAGAAGTTAGCATCTACGTGTTCATAACCTATCATGCAAGAGAACCTCAAATTGTAAGCACCATTGACATGAATCTTCCTATCGAGGTCGCTAAAACTAGGATAATCCTCAATCCCGTTGGTGATCATATCATCATCATCATGCCTAGTTTTGACCATTTCCTTGATGGGTGTATCAATTACCTCACCTTCCTCAATGGTGGGTCCTAAGTCAACTACTTGATCATGCCTAAGTTCTAATGGTTCATTTAGACCATTTAGTTCAAGAAAATCCTCAAATTTAGGGTCATGTGATCTATTCTTCCTCAACGCATTGCCCATTAGCCTAGCTTCTAAATCAAGTTCCGTACTTCTAATCAAACTTAATGCATAGACCCTCTTAATTATGTTACTAGTAGATTTATTACTTTTAAAGAAAATTTTATCATTCCCAACGCTTAAAGTTATCTTTGCTTTAAACACGTTTATAATAGCATGAGTAGTAGACAAGAAGGGTCTTCCTAGGATTAAGGGGTCTTGAAATCCTCGGGGATATCTAAAATAATGAAGTCTACTAGGAAAGTAAATTTATCAATACCTACTAGCACATTCTCAACAATTCTTTTGGGTTGTTTCACTGTTCTTTCAGCCAATTCGATAATTAATTTAGTTGGAATCAAATCTCCTAATCCTAGATTATTATAGGTCGAATAAGGCATAACACTTATGCTTACTCCTAAATCAGCTAAGGCTTTATAACACATATTTTTAATGAAACAAGGTAAAGTAAAACTCCCTGGGTTTTTTTCCTTTCGAGGCAAGGCTTTGCCAGGAGGCTTTGCATTAGTGTAATGAGCTTCCAAATCTTTTACTCCATCAGGTTTATAACAATAACCGTAATTTTCATTCAAAGTAAATTAAACGCATTACTTTAATAGACGAATATTCCATGCATCTAATTTAATAGATGGATAATTACATTGATGATTTTACGGGTTGTTATAAACTGATGGAAGAAAGAAAAAGAAAAGATCTGGAAGCTCATTACACTAATGCAAAGCCTCTTGGCAAAGCCTTTGACTCAAAGGGATATAAAGCCCAGGGAGTTTTAGTTTACCTTGTTTCATTAATAATATGTGTTTCAATAAAGCTTTAGCTGATTTTAGGAGCAAGCATAAGTGTTATGCCTTATTCGACCTATAATACCCTAGGATTAGGAGACTTGATTCCTACTAAATTAATTGTCGAATTGGCTGATAGAACAGTGAAACGACCCAAAGGAATTGCTGAGAATGTGCTAGTAGGTATTGATAAATTTACTTTCCTAGTAGACTTCATTATTTTAGATATCCTCGAGGATTTCAAGACCCCCTTAATCCTAGGAAGACCCTTCTTGTCTACTGCTCATGCTATTATAAACGTGTTTAAAGCAAAGATAACTTTAAGCGTTGGGAATGATAAAATTTTCTTTAAAAGTAATAAACCTGCTAGTAACATAATTAAGAGGGTCTATGCATTAAGTTTGATTAAGAGTACGGAACTTGATTTAGAAGCTAGGACTAATGGTTTTCCTTTTTTTTATTTTTTCCTTTTTTTGGCAATGCGTTGAGATGAATAGATACATGACCACTAAATTTGAAGATTTTCTTGAATCTAAATGGTCTAAATGATCCATTATTACTGAGTTCATGATCAAGTGTTGATTAGGACCCCACCATTGAGGAAGGTGAGGGGAATTGATACACCCATCAAGGAAAATGAGTCAAACTAGGCATGTGACTGATGATTATGATCACCAACGGGAGTGGGACTTCCTTAGTTTTAGCGGACCCTCGATAGGAAAGATTCATGTCAATGGTGACTTGCTTGCAATTTGAGGTTCTCTTGCATGATAGGTTATGAACACGTAGTGCTAACTTCTTCCCTCTTTTGTCCATTAATATGATGTCTAAAAGGTTTTATAACTCTATAATGAAAGACAAGTTGGAATTTACAGGAAAAAGTGTAGTTGGAGCCTTTATGAATGCACCTATCTTTGTTGGAACTTTATATGTTGTGACAGATTTTGCAGTGATAGAAGACATGGATCATTATCATTATGAAGAAATAGGTGATGTAATAGTTGGAAAAGAGTTTTGCAAAGAAATTGGAGTAAGGCAAAACGATTTGAAGGAAATGACTACAAAATACAATCGGTGATTGGATGAGGTGATTATCAAATGGCAAGATCGGCATTCAGGTTTAAACAAATCACAAGTTTAATTAGCAAACAAGATTAAGCCATTGCCTCAAGGTAAGTTTTTGCACGAGATGTAATAGAAGGTATTTTGCACCCATATCAAAAGCTTAAGAAGCTCTACAAGGGAGATTTGGACTTGGGACCGGAATACATCAATGATGAAAAAGTCACAGAACGGCTTACTCGTAGACACGTGAAAGTGCACGAGATGGAGTGGTGAAGATGGAAGCTGAAGACAAGTCTAACTTAAAGACTTTGCTGTAAACAAAAGTGCTTACCGGGGAGACAACCCGGCTTGTTAATTCTTTTTATCGAGTCTGTCTTCCCAGATTGCCAATACGACGTATCCACTACCAATGGATATGGAGTATTGATCAATCTGGAAATTATCTAGTCCTTTATTTTCTGCATTTAAACATTATTGTCAGATTTGGGATACAGCTTATTCATACCATGAAACGGCGTATCTGGCAAATTTGACTCGTATTAAAATTTTTACATATAACAACCCGCAATTTTCATCAATGTAATTATCCATATATTAAATTAGATGCAATGTTAATTTCCATCTTTAAATTAGAATTCATTTTATATACTACCTTTTTACAGGGAAAAAAATTTTGGCTTTTATCTCATTAATGCAAACGTAACTTGGCATCCTAAAGTAACGAGCTTCACGCAACCTCTATCAATGCCATCTCTATCTATGTTTATATCATGTAACCATCCTAATATGTCAAGTCTATATCCTAATATCATTTTTACCAAGCACATTATCCATTAAGTTACTTTTTAAAACGTTATATCAAAACAAGCATTAAACGTTACGTTTACATCTAACCCTCATCATATGTATTGTTAACATATAAAATGAATGTGCAAGCCTCTAAAGCATGTGTACAAGTATCAATACATAACATTTGAATATCTTTTCTTTTCCCTCCTAAATCAAATTTACAACTTTTCTAAAACATATAGGTACTAGTAATAATGCCTAAAAACCTAATTAGGTCATTTAAGCTCCTAAACCATGTTTAAACTTTACCACCGCTTTAACACAAGATACAAGCACTTAATGCATGACTTCTAAACCTTAAACTAAACCTAATTCGTCCTAAAACCCTAGCTAAAACCCTAACCCTAAACGAAACCCTAAAACCCTAATTTCACTTTAAACCTTAAACTAAACCCTAAACCTTAAAACTAAGCCTTAAACCTTAATCCTAAACCCTAAACCTTAATCCTAACACTAATCCTAAACCCTAAACTATCTTAAACCCTAACCCTTACATGAATTTAAACCTAAAATCCTAAGCCAAAACCCTAAACCAACCCGACACCATTTTTCTTTCATTTTGACATATTTTTAAACTAAGCTTGCATCCTACCACCTCTAAAGCAATCACCATGTACATCACCAAGCAAGTACAAGCACCCTCTATTTACACCCTTTAAGCTCCAGTCTTGCTTTGTCACCTCCTTGTCACTTGTGGTTAGCCGTGACCCTCCAAGACCCCCACAACCTTCCACCTTGCTAAGCTCACACCTTTATAGCCCTCAATACTCATCATAGCTCTTAGTCATCTAATCTACTGGCCTCCTTAACCTTTACCCACTAAGATAAGCTTGGGCACCAAGGGTTTTGAACCCTATAAATAGCCAAAACACACACACTCTTCAATCACACCTCAAATTTCATCATACACTCAAATGGAGTTCTAACTCAGACCAAGAAGGATCAAGTGGAAGTCCTAAGTCAGAATGAAGCCAAAAAAATCAGGAAAAAAGAAGCCTTGAAGTCGTTTAATAGGCATCGAACCTAAAACCCCTTTTCGACCCATTTTAGCTCAAGTAAGCTCAAAATCTTGTTCAATAAGCTTGTAATATGTATTAGAATATTCATAATACTCTTAAGATCATATACGAACTCTTGTTTGAAGCCTTAAATCCTCAAACCTATGTGTTTTTGATTAAAACCCTAAATACAACCCGTTTTGTATTTTCTTAGCTAAACGAATCATTTTTCTAAACTTCTGTTACGTTTATACACTTATTTATAGCTATTTTAAATAAGCTATAACCTACAAATATCATTTGGAACCCTAAAATAAGCTTGCATGGCTTTTTGGACTTGATTTGTAAATTATTTCCATGCAAGGGGTATATATCGTAACTTTCTGAAATTTATAACTAGAGGGGCTGAAAATGTCATTATTCCAAAGTTATAACTATAAGGACCTATTTTGCCAAGTTCTAAAGTTAAAGGTTTAAATTATATATAAGGTGACTTAAAATTGTAATAAGTTCTATAACCATGGGTTTGTATTGCCATTTTTGCAAACTTGAAAATATAACCAAAATATAATATTTTTATATAAATTATAAAAATATATATTAATATTATAAAACTCGATTTTATTAAAACCCGACACATTAATCGTTATTAATCATCGATCGGCGCATTATAAAACAATTACGTTATATATTTATGTATTTTATCACTAGACAACTTTTGATGATTTTTTAAATTCTTATCGTATCACGTTACTAGGGAACTTCATGAGAGGAGTTTCATTTAGGTATACGTTTTGACGAGTTTGCTGGATTTACGATTTAAAGTGCCCAGGCTCCTCAAACGTTTACTACATGACCTCCGAATTATGATGGCCCAAACAGTGTTAGTGATACAATATTTTCGTAATAATTAAATCAAAGTAAGACATTAAAACTGTATAAAGTGTGGAAACTTAAACATCACACTAAGACTTGAAATATTACCCAGGTTGCGTGACGTAAGCCGTTACTTTCTATTTATTACTTTTACCATCAATCAAATTTTCCTAGTTAAGGTGAGAGTTCATAGCCTCGCCAATTTTAATTCTTCTAATGTTTTCATTAAACCGCGAGGGGGAGGGGATACATGCGTATTAACCATGAATATGAGTATTTTCCAACAGTAATGTCTTATCCGATATACTATTGCCTATGTCATTACTTTTTCCATTAAGAGCCCCCACTATCATGAACCGTTATTTACTTTCGGACAGTAAGCGGCAAATGGCTTGTGAATAGATCTATTTAGGATGAACTTCCCCGTCTTGGTGTACCTATACTTTCTGTAAACCCAACGCACTTCATTTGAAACACTATTACGAGTGTTTGGCACAGGCCACCCGTCTAGGGCAAACTTATTATTGATTATTGATTATTTCAAGGTCTCGATGCAATGAGCTTTTGGCAATAATACTGTTTTTATAATAATTGTTACTCATTTCAAGTATTACATATATGGGTGTATAACAACGTAACCCACTATTAAACTTGTATTCAAACTATTTACCATAAACCTATGAATATCACTGAACCATTGTGTTGACCTTTTTAGCATGTTTATCTCATGTATTTGAGCAACTTATGGCACGGTGAGTGACTACGAACTTTGAAGATAGGCCTAAACCTATTATTCATTAACTTGATGTTTTCATGTAGATTTGGGGACCTCTATTTGTAAAATCTTGATGAAATATATGAAGGATAACTTATCTTTTGAAAAATGTCTCTTTTGAGTCATTTTCTAATGATTGTGACAGTATGTACTATGAAATAATACCCCAGATTAGCTTCCGCTGCTATATGTCAAAAATGGGGGTATTATAGATTGGTATCAAGAGCCATGGTTATAGAGAACAAGGTTGAAACCTTAACTATAACTACTTTTCTTTTTCCATCCAAGAAAGTCCTCAGGTCACTACTTCTACGGAATAGTATGTAAAGTACAGAAACTCATAATACTATTAAATAATTAACTTAAGTTATTTACACTGGGTTGTGAACAGAATGATCGTCTCTCTCAGCCACCCTACTTCTAATATTGAGGATGCTTTTTCCTCTAACTTTCCGGACTATATCCCGGCTTCCCCGGACTATGTCCCAGCTTCACCAGGAAAAACTTATTCTAGCTCTTCAAATAACTCATTTGGTTTAGTTCCAATAGCTTCACCAAACTCTTTCATTTTTCATGATGACCCTTAAATATGAAGGTCCATGCATGCATACTATGCACAATAATCACTTATTCCACCACCAACGATTGTTGCCTCCATCTTCAATGTTATCTCCATGTTTAATCACTTAAGAATTCTTTATCTTTCGGAGGAATTATTTGCCACTTAAGGGGGTAAAAAAACAAAGGTCATGACGATAATCTCCCTAATTTGCCTTGCCTCATGCATTTGAAATAAGAGAAACACTCTCGTAAGACAAGTCTGGAGAACGTTCACAGGAGCAATTGAGGAGAATTTGAATCATCCTAGATGAACTCTCTCTCGACCTCATTTAAGAAATAGAGACAAAATAAATGGTCTCGGCAATGGTGGGTGATTCATACAAACAAGATTTTGACAATCTGGAAGCTGAACTTCGAGAGTCTCGTACTCAAATTGCTAAACTTCAAAGAAAGCAAATGAGAAAATAACAGCAAGATTGCTTTGGCTCGCTTCAGGATTGCTAATCTAGAACAAATCATCGAAGATATCCAAACTCGTCACCAAGCAGACAAGAAAAATCTTCAGGATGCCATCTATGAACTCAAGAATAGCAAGAAAGGACCATCGGACTACTAGATTAGATACTAGTTATAAGCTTTTTGCTTGAAATAGCCACAGGATGTGTGGTTTAATTAACAACACTTGTCAAAATTTTGTCTATGTTTTTTACAAAAAAGTACAAAGGCAAGTCGTTCATGATTATAATTTAATGGTGTTTATCCGTTTTTATATTCATCTATGTTTTATATTACATCTCCTCTTTATCTTTACTGGAATCATATCATGACTTCTAAATAAATCTTAGATAACTTATTTGATATGAAATTATCTATGAATTATCTTGGATATCACTATTTGTGAACATTGGTTTATTTTAGACCTTACGTATTTTAATGATAGAAATTATGATATCTTTCCTTATTATGTGTTGTCTTATGGTTTATTGAATCGCCTCCCAAAAGGAACTCCGTCAACATCTGAAGCAACTAGCCAGACTCTGGCTGTCCATCAAGAAACTAGTTGCTGATGTGTTTCTACAGCTTTGGAAGCCCAAGCACTAAACATGGCCAAATACTGATAAATACCACCAGACTAAGAGAAAGCTCCTTGTAGCAAGAAATTGTTAGATAACAAAGTGTTCATGAGCTGCCAAACTATCAACTTAAAAAAAGGTACGGAAGGAGCTGTTGGACTTATCCGTTGGTTTAAGCGAACTGAATTAGTGTTTTTCCTGTAGCAACTATACACGAAGATGCAAGCGTGAAGTTTGCTATTGGTATTAACTGAATAAGCTCTATCTGGTTGGAATTCTTTTACCCGACCTATTGGGATTAGAAGAAGTCTCTCTCTTACAAGATACCATGGTTGATTTCAAGAAGCTTTGATAAAGAAGTATTGTCCCCGAACTTGAAGTCCAGAAGATGGAAGAGACGAATTTTACCATCTGACTGTGAAAGGGAATGATCTCAAGACATATGTGAGAAGATTCCAGGAATTAGCAACCTTATGTCCCCTATGGTGCAGTCTGTCTGAGAAAATGATGGAAGTTTTCATGGGGATTGCATAGAAGTATTGAAGGGATGTTTACCGCCTTATAAACCTCATACTCTTGATGAAGCCAACTAAAATAGCCATAGGCTAATAGATCAGGTAACAAAGCACACTCCGGTGCAAGTATCAAGTGATCACAAACGAAAGTTTGACGATAAAAGAACTTTCAACAAACAACAACAACTACCATAACACCAACACCAACAACCGCTACAATAATCACCAACCACAACAGAACAGAAGACATGAAACCTTCAGGTCTTATGCTGTCACTCCAACTGAAAATAATGGGTATATTGTAAACCGTCCCTTGTGTAAGAAATACACTCTGCATCACACAGAGACCTTGCACTGTTAAGTGTACTACTTGCAACAAGGTGGTCCATCTGACAAAGAAATGTAGAAACAAAGGCCCAGATACTAGAAGTAATCTACTACCAGTGACAGTTACTTGTCATGCATGTGGAGAGAAAGGGAATTATGCAAATCAGTGCCAAAAGACCACCAACAATAATGCCCAGGGAAGAGCCTACATGTTGAGGGATATGAATGCTCACCAAAACTCGAACGTAGTTATGAGTATGTTCCTTCTAAACCAACATCTAGCTAGAGTATTATTTGATTCTGAAGCCGATAAAAGTTTTGTATCCATATCTCTTGCCTCTATGTTAAATATTCCCACCATTCACAATAGATACCTTTTTACAATATCAGAAATGGCTGACGAAAAACATAGTAAGCACAAAACACCGTTTATTCAGGGGGCAAACTCTGGATTTGTTAAACCAACCTTTCAAAATTGATCTTATGACGATTTCAAACTCGGAGGTAGTTTCGACGTCGTCATTTGTATGGGGGGTGGGGTGATTGGCTATCCAAGTATCTTTGATAGAATTTATTCGTTGTGACGAGAAAGTCATCACATCCAATAACGGTGAAACTTTGGATCATCCGAGGTGACCAAAGTATAACCTGACTGGAATCTCATATCCTGTAATAAAAACCAAAAGATTTATATCCCTCGAGGTTGTCAAGTTTTCATAATCCAAGTAATGGAAAAGAAGTCAGACGAGAAAAGACTAGAAGAAATCCCTATGTAGTTCTAGAGAATTCCTGAAGTTTTTCTGAATATCTACTGGCCTTCCTCTCATTCGCCAAGTTAGAATTTCAAAATCGATCTAAGTCTGGAGTATAGAGTGGACCACCTGTGTAAGCCTGAGAAACCTTTATAGATTTGCTCTTTTTTCAGAAATGCAAGAACTATCTAAACCAACTTCAAGAGTTAGCAGACCGAGGTTTTATCCGACCAAGTACGTCACCCTGGGGAGCTTTGTCTTATTTGTTAAATAAAGAAAAATGGATCTTTCAGAATGTGTATCGATTACCGAGAGTTAAATAAACTTACTGTAAAGAATCATTACCTATTACCCAGGATTAATGACTTATTTGACCAACTTCAAGGTTCGAGTGTCTACTCGAAGATTGAATTAAGATCAGGCTATCATCAACTGAGAGTCAGGGATGATGATATTCCCAAGACTGCTTTCAGAACAAGGTACGGACACTATGAATTTCAAGTGATGCCATTTGGTTAACTAACACCCTGCTGTATTCATGGATCTCATGAACCGTGTGTGTAAACCATACTTGGACAAATTCGTAATAGTGTTCATCGATGATATTCTCATCTACTCTCGTAACAAAGAAGAGCACGCAAATCATCCTGAGAATAATCATAGAATTACTCAAGAAAGAGAAGTTGTATGCCAAGTTCTCCAAGTGTGATTTCTGGATTCATATCATGCAATTTCTTTGACACTTAATTGATAGTTAAGGACTTTCATGTTACCCCACCAAGGATTAAAGCAGTCTAGAATTGGACATATCCTACTACAACATAGTAATACTGTCAATTCTTGAAACTCGACAGTTTTATCAGAGGATTTGTTAAAGATTTCTCGAAGATTGCAAAGTCTTTGACTGAATTAAACCAGAAGAACAAGAAGTATATCTGGGGCGAAGACCAAGAGATAGCTTTTCAACTACTTAAACAGAAGCTATGCGAAGCTCTAATCTTAGCATTACCAGAAGGAAATGACGATTTTGTTGTTTACTGTGATGCATCCCATCAAGGTCTGGGAGCGGTATTAATGCAAAGAGAGAAGGTTATTGCATATGCATCCTAACAACTTAAGCCTAATGAAGAAAACTATATCATTCATGATCTCGAATTAGGAGCAGTAGTGTTCGCTCTTAAAATTTGGAGACACTATCTGTATGGCACCAAAACTTTGGTACCGTGTTCACTGAATCATAAAAAGTCTTCAGCGTATACTTGATTAGATAATAAAAATTTGAACATGAGGCCAAGTAGTTGGCTTAGAATTTCTTGCAGGATTACGGATTGGAAATTCGCTACCATCCTGGAAAGGGCAAATGTTGTAGCAGATGCCTCTATGCAGAAGAAATGGAATTAAACCACTCTAAGTTAGATCATTAGTTTAGAACATTAATGCCAAACTTACTCATAATATTACTCATTGATTCAATGGAAGCACTCATAGAAGGAAAACATCAAGGCTGAAAATTACGAAGTAATGGACAAATTCATTTGAAATAAAGTCCTGATGGAACCCGATGTATCTAGTATCTAAGTGATACCATCTTTGGTAAATTGAGTGACTGATCATGCATAAGTCCCATATATCAAAGTATTCCATTCACCCAGAATGGTTCTGTCAGATGTATCAGGATATAAGAAACTTATTGGTGGCCTATCATGAAGGCAATCATGATGAATTATGTGGGCAAATGTTTGACATGTTCTAGAGTTAAGGCACGAATGTCAGAATCCATCCGGGCTTACTGGTACAACGGAGAATCCTATGTGGAAGTAGGTGTGAATAACTTGATTTCATCACAAAAACTACCTAAAACCTCAACAGACATGTCACAATTGGGTCATTATCGATCGGCTCACCAAATCCGACATTTCATTCCCTACCCGAGAGACAGATAGTATTGGAAACCCTTATAAGGCTATACATCATAGAAATAGTCTCCCGACATGTGATGCCAACATCTATCATCTCGGATCTTGTCATTCATTTCACGTCCAGTTCTGGCATCATTACAAAGTGCTTTTGGGTACACATTTAGACTGAGTTACGGCTATCATCCTTGAAACTGATGGGCAAAGTGAAAGGACCATCCAAACACTTGAAGACATGCTTTGAGCCTGTGTTATAGATTTTGGAAAAGGGATGGAAAGCTCTTTCCTTAGTAAGAATTTTCTATACAATAAACAGTTACATGCCAGTCATTAAGGCATCATCATTTAAGGAACTTTTGTCAAAAGTACAGATTCACTGTTTATTGGGCCCAAAGTTTGGAGATGATTCATCTTACGGGACCAAAAAATAATCCATGAACCACTAAAATGATAGTGCAAATTCAAAACGCTCTGCAAGTTGCAAGAGACTGACAAAAGAAGTTATGCCAATATAAGACGAAAACCCTTTAGATAGAATTTTAAGTTGGAGATGTGTTCTATGTTAATGTTGTCACCTCGTATAGGTTGTCATCCGATTGTTTAAAAACGAGGCGAGGGAAAGACTTAAAACATAGGTACATTGGTCCTTGCAATATCCTTGAACGGATTGTGCATAGGGAATATAAACTTGAGCTTCTGATGAGCTCAGTAATGTCCACCAATACTTTCTACATTTCTTAATCTAAAGAAATGCTTATTTGACGAATCCTTGTTTCATTCCAATGTAAGAGCCTTCGGACTCGATGAACAACTCAACATTATGGGAAAAAAACCAGCTAGAGACTTCATGGATCGAGGAAGTCAAGCCTGAAAACAAAGTCCGTATTCCTTTAATCAAAGTAAGATGGACGCTAAAAAAGGTACCAGATTTATGTGGGAATGTGGAAGATCTCAAATTCGTTGCCCAAGTATCCCCCCACATTTGTTTTCAAACTCACTCCGACCATCTATACTAAATCTGAGGACGAATTTCTTTTAAGGGGGGAGACTATAACAACCAATATTTTCATCAATTGTAATTATCCATTTATTAAATTAGATGCACTGTAATATCCATCTATTAAATTAGATGCACTTTATATACCACCTTTTTATAGGGAAATTTTTGCTTTATCTCTTTTGCAACGTAAACTTGCCATCTCTAAAGTTAATTGGACCTCACGCTAACCTATATCAATGCCATCTCTTTCTATGTTTATATCATGTAAAATCCTAATTTGTCACGTCTATATCTTATTATCATTTTTACCAGCACATTATCCATCTTAGCGTACTTTTCAAAATGTTATATCAAAACAAGCATTTTAAACGTTAAGTTTACATCTAAAACATAATATAGTGTAATCTATACATATAAAATGAATGTCAAGCCTCTAAAGCATGTGTACATAGGTATATAGCATAACATTTGAATATTCTTTTCCCTTCGGAATCAAGTTACAAACTTTCTAAACACAATGTACAAGCTAATCATGCCGAAAAATTAAATTAGTCATTTAAGCTCCTAAACCCTTGTTTAAACTTTTACCTCGCTTTTAGCACAAGATAAAGACACTTAGTGCATGACTTCTAAACCTTTAAAATAAACCCTAATTCGTCTTCAAAACCCTATCTTAACCATAAACCCTAAACAAAACCCTAAAACCCTAATATCACTTTAAACCTAAAACTAAACCCTAAACCTTAAAACTAAACCCTAAACCTTAACCTTAATCCTAACACAAATCCTAAACCTTAAAATATCTTAAACCCTAACCCTAACTCGAATTTAAACCCAAAATCCTAAGCCGAAACCCTAAACCAACCCGGCACCATTTTTCTTTCATTTTGACCAATTTTTAACCTAACCTAGCATCCTACCACCTCTCAAGCATCACCATGACAATCACCAAAGCTGCTTACAAGAACCTCTATCACCACATTATTATGCACCAAGTCTTGACTTTTTGTAACCTACTTGTCAATTGTGGTTGCCGTGACCCTTCTAGAACCCATACAACATTCCACCTTGAATAAGCTTACTACCTTCCATAGCCCTCAATATCATTCCTAGCCTCCCTTATTCATCTATCTTACAGCCCTTACCCTCAGCCATTAAGAAAAACTTGGGGCACCAAGGGTTTTCATCCCTATTAATTAGCCAAACACACAACACTCTTCAATCACACCTCAAAATTTCATCATACCACTCAAATGGTGTTATAATCTCAGACCAAGAAGGATCAAGTGAAGTCCTTAAGCTCATAATAGAAGCCAAGAATCAAGAAAAAGAAGCCCTTGAAGTCGTTTTCTAGGCGTACGAACCCGAAAACCCCATTTCGACCCATTTTAGCTCAAAGTAGCTTAAAATCTTGTTCAATACAGCTTTATAATCTATATCAGTATGTTCATATTACTCTAAAGATCGTTATGAATCACTTTTTTTTAAAGCCTTTAATTCCTCAAACCCATGTGTTTTTTATTAAAACCCTAAAAACGACCCGTTTTGATTTTCTAGCTAACGAATCCTTTTTCTAAACTTTTGTTACGTTAGAACATCTTATTTTAGCTTATTCTAATAATCTATAACCTGCAAATATCATTTGGAATCCTAAAATAAGCTTGCATGGCTTTTTGGACTTGATTTGTAAATTATTTCCATGCAAAGGGTATATATCGTAACTTTTTGAAATTTTATAATTGAGGGCTGAAAATGTCATTATTCCAAATGTTACTAACTATAAGGACCTATTTTCCAAGTTCTATAAAGTAAAAAAAAAAAAATTTTTTAAATTATATATACTTTCATTATATAGGATAAACTTGTAAAAGTTTATAAACCAAGGGTATATATTGCCATTTTTGCAAACTTGAAAATATAAAATATAATATTTTTATATAAATTATAAAAATATATATTAATATTATAAAACTCGATTTTATTAAAACCCGACACATTAATCGTTATTAATCATCGATCGACGCATTATAAAACAATTACGTTATATATTTATACGATAATTTACATCGACGTAATCTTTTGAAGAAAATTAAATCTTTATCGTCATCAAGTTTACTAGGGAGCTTTATGTGAGAAGTTTCATTTAGGTATACATTTTGACGAGTTTGCTGGATTTTACGTATCTTTAAAGTGTCATGGCTCCTCAAAAGTTTACTACATGACCTTTGAATTATGATGGCTCGAACAGTGATACAATATTTCAATAAATTAATAAGTCAAAGTAATACTTTAAATTTTATTAAAGTTTTTGGAAACATTAACCATTAACTAAGACTTGACTTGATTACCTCAGGAGTGCGTGACGAAGCCCGTTACTTTATACTTTATTTTACTTTTGTCAGCACAATCAGATTTACCCTGTTTAGGTGAGTTCAGAGACTCGCATTTTAACATCTTCTATTGTTGGCATAAACCCACGGGGGAAAATACATGCTATAAACCATGAATACGAGTATTTTTCAACTATATGCTATCCTGATATATTATTGCCTAAGTCCTTACTTTTGCCATTAAGACCCCACTATCATGAACCGTTAATTACTTTTCGGAGTAAGCGCGAATGCTGTGAATAGATCTATTTGGGACTGAGCTTCCCCATTGGTGTACCTATACTTTATGGTAACCAAACGCACTTCATTTGAAACACTATGTGGGTGTTTGGAAAAGGCACTCGTTGGGGCAACTTATTATGATTATTGATTATCTCAAGGTCTCGGTGCATGAGCTCAGGACTATAATACTGTTTTCTATAATAATTGTACTCATTGCAATTATTACACTTATGGATGTATAACAACATAACCCACTATTGAACTTGTATTCAAACTGTTTACTATAGACCTATGAATATCACTCAACCATTGTGTTGACCTTTTTAGCATGTTTATCTCAGGTAACTGAGCACCTTATGGCACGAAGTGGCACGGACTTGAAGATGGCTAAACTGTTATCATTCAAACTTTATGTTTTCATATAGAATTTTAGTACCTATGTTTTGTAATAACTCTGATGTAAAATAATTGAATGATAATGTATCTTTTAAAAACCATTCTCGTTCGAGTCCTTTCTTATGATTATGAGCTGTTGACATGTATGAAATAATACCCTAGATTAGCTTACGCTGCTATATGTCACAAAATGGGGGTGTTATAAATTTAGAGAACTTTCAAATGTGGTTCGTTGTCGCATCCTCATTATCCCGATCCAGCTAATGTGTTTTCTCGAAGCTCCTTAAGAAATTGGCCCTTCAGTTCAAAACTATCCTTTTCCTCAATCGTAGGCCTAACAACACCCGATCCATAGTCAGTTCGGGTCTTGCTCATGTATTGCTTCATGGTTTCCGCCATTGCTTCCGCTTCTTCTTCCTCCGAGTATTCTTGGTCAGAAAATAAATTAAAATTAGGTTATCTCAATTCGTCAAGACTTAGTGACTTGAAGTGTCTCCTAGATGATCGAAATTATCGTTCAGGTTCTTCGTAAGGTGTTATAGTTCGTTATTTGAACTTATTGTCATAGATGATCGAAATTATCGTTCAGGTTCTTCGTAAGGTGTTATAGTTCGTTATTTGAACTCATTGTCATGCACTACCTGAAAACAAGGATAAACAATCAATATGATAGGTTCGGTAGAAAGAATACTCAGATATACGGAATCAAATACGAAAATTAAAGCTTCTATTTTTTTATATCAGATGATCGATACGCCGTATTCAATAGAAGTGAATACGCCGTATTAATTTTTTAATTGAGTATGTTGTATTGGACAGAAAGTTAGATAGGCAGTATCCAATGCAAGTGGATACGCAGTATCATGTTATCGACCAGAAAAGTGGATTCCAGCAAAATAATTTAAAACGGCAAGCAATTAAAACACAATTAAAATTACAAGATTTACAGAATATACTTAATATAAATTAACGGACTCCTAAGGGTTAGATCTAATCTAATGTTAAAAACTAAAATATCAAATAAAAATCAAGATTAATTTTCACTCCTCGGCAGCGGCGCCAAAAACTTAATGTGTCGTTGTGTGGTGTATATTTTTTATGATTCAAGTTTTAAATTTATATTTTGTACGGACTAACACCAAAAAACAAACACTTTAACGGGGCATTGTACCTGATCGGTTAGTAGTTTCGTGGTAAGTAGGGTACTGTCGAAAACTTGAAGCAGGTTAAATCTATCAATTAATTAAATCTTGGTTATCTAATCTATGTTTTTCTATTCTATTCTAAAACTATGTCTAGTCCTAATCCTTTAATTCTAACGGGGCTAAAGGAATTTTCAGCCTGAGAGAACTGGCACGGTTTGGTTGGTGATACAATCAATTCAAGGCGCTTTAACCACGAAGCAAATTAACAAAAGATTAAAAGACGGTCGAGCCAAATATAAGTAAATGTATTAAACCATTATTTAATCCGTATTAGAAAGTTGGTTGTTTTATTAAAGTGCAATGATTTCTTTTCTCGAGGCGGCATATCATTCTTAAGACTTAGGCGTTACATCATCCTAAGACCTAGACACATTAATTCTGTCATAATTAAAGCATCCTTATTTGCTGATTATAATCTATCTTAGGGATTAAAGCAATGGTGATCTTGTAAAAACCCTAGCTCATGGATAGATTTACCCACCTTACCCTTATGATGATTTATACGCTGTAGTCCATTTTCCAAAACTATCCAATGGAATCAGAACGTTATTTGTTGAATTATCTAGGTTCACCTTCTAGTCAACATGATCAATAAACCATTGGCAATATCCAATTAACTAGTTAAGCCCGAAGCGTATCCTAGACACAGATTTAGCAGGACAATATTTATGATCCTATGGTTCTAGATGTATAAATCACTATATGGAGAGCTATCCCAGATAGATTACTTGGTCCGTATCACTAGATCCAGTTGAATGATAGGTCGCATACAAAAGCGCGTAAACAAGTATAAATTGATAAACATAAACAAGCATTCTAGATAAATCAAGAAATCGAGATAACAATTACCAAACATTTCAGTTCTTCACAATAAGGCTAAATACCCGAAGGTATTAGCACTTCCAAACGTCATAATAAATACAAAATCAATTATTTAGCTAAGGTAAACTAACCGAGTTAACGAATGATACCAAAAACTGAACGATTACTAAAGTATATGGAATTACACGTTGTCTCCTATGGAATTGATAGCGTTACTCGACCTCTTCTGCTCTTTTTCTCCTCTGAAAATCGACTTTTATGGTTTAGGTATCAAGAATATGATTTAGCACACCTAAAACTCATTTTTGAGTTTTCTATTTATAGGGTCTGTGTCGGTTCAAGATGGCGTAATCAAGGATTGGACTATAGGCGTATTGGGGGTTTCTTGGAGTAGGCCACGTATGTGTTATCTTCTAGAATATTCACATATATATCTTTAATACGCGTTTTATCGAGTTTCTCTGGATACCGGGTATTGATCTTCATTCCTTTGTGGGTCTTTGGTGAGTGCAGGCACGGATACGCTATATCTTCCTTGAATTGATTACGGGTATTTGGTTGTCGGAATCATTAATCTTTCAAAATATCTTCGTTTAAGCTCCAGGGATATGCGGCCGGGGGGGCCTGTGTGCTAATATTCACCAAGTACTCCATAATTACTGCAATTCTCAATATAAATGATTAAAGTAATAATTCTTTGAATATAACTATACAAAATGGGTTGATAACATAGGATAATGATGTTATAAAATAGACGTTATTTGATGTCATCAAATACCCCCCACTTGAATCCTACTTGTCCTCAAGTAGCCTTTAGAAGTTTATAAAAATGTATCCCTAAGGATATTTTTCGTTAAAGCATTTATTTGATCTATTACAAGTACACAACCAAACACCTCACGAAATAGGAAGATAAAAACACTCAAATCACTCAACTAATCTATGTGGTAACATGTAACTAATTCGCTCAATTGCTCGGTCGTGACGAGTATTCTATCATAAGCTTGGTAAGGATACACATCTCCACCACTAAAGTCAAAGGAGTAACATGTTTATAAAGGTAAATAGGGTTTTTTTGTATGGAATGGTTACGTTGATCATTCTACAAGCTTTTCACCAGAGAGTACCACTCCAAAACAAGGCAGCTGAAGCACAATACATGGGCCGTAACGAAGGATAGACATGTGGTGTTCGATCACATCCTATTTGAATTTAACCAAAGGTTAGATTGGGAAAAAAAAATAAAATAAAGATTGAATTTTTTTTTTTTTTTTTTTAATAGGGTTAGGAATCTTCTAGCGTTCACCAAAAGTCGTAAACTAACGAGGCAGCCGAGACATGCATACATGGCTATAACGACAGAATAGAATACTCGCTGTACAAATCCCGCATTCGCGTAAAACCTACATCTAATCATGAGGTGAGAGGGAGTAAATTGTGTGTTAAATAGAAATCAAAGAAACAAATAGATTAGGACTAAAGATACAAGTTGCTAGACCACTTTTTCCTTCCGGTATAAACTGTTATCATTAAAACTTTATGTTTTCATGTAGATTTTGGGACCTCTGTTTGTAAAAACTCTGAAGAAATAATGAATGATAACTTATCTTTTAAAAATGTCTATTTTGAGTCGTTTTCAATGATTATGACTGTTGTACTATGAAATAATACCCCAGATTAGCTTCCGCTGCTATATGTTAAAAATGAGGGTGTTGTAGATTCCTTCGGTAATTCCTTTGCGAAATGATTATCTTCAAACTTTCTTCTCTTTCTTTTTTGTTGCATTTTTCTAAATTTTTCGATTTTTTTTTCAACTATATACCAAACTCGGAGTAGTTTCACCATCTTCACGATCATAATAATTCCGAATAATTTCTTTGACATTTTCTTCATTCTTCGGACTCACCATTAATTATGATGGTAGTAAAATCACATGAGTTTTGATTATAATATACATTCCCATTTGCAATGTGAAAATTTCCAACCGTACCAAATATAGAAAATGACACAAGACTCGGGAAATACAAACTTTACACTTTAAGCAACTAGTAACTGTAAATTAAACTTAATCTAACAGGGTAGGTTAAGGTGTAAGGGTGTAACGAAACAAATAATTGGTATAGTTCCTAAAGGATTGGCTCTACGGGTTGTTCTAGTGGATCTTCACTATAAAGATGAGAGTGGAAAAGGGTTTAAACTGGAGGTTAACTAACCTGTGTAGTTAGTTAATAAGCAACATGGAAAGGCGATTTGGGTGTAATCCTAAAATTTACAAATTTAAACAAGTTACTCCAATTAAATCCATAATACTCATTATTGTGGTCTCATGTGATATATACCAAGCCAAGTTCTAAAGTCTACAACATCACCGACACACTCATATTTTGTGGAATTTAGGTAAACATTTGGAAACGGATAGGCTAAATTCTCACAATATCTTACAAGGGTTATTGTGCGCGGGTTATGTATCAAGTAATTTCACAAAAGTATGCTTGAAAAAAAATTGAGCATAATTTAAGCATTTTAGTGTAAAAATTAGGACAAGTAAACATTCTAATTCCATCCCCCCACTTGAATTATACAACGTCCTCGTTGTATAGATAAAACATTAAATACGGGAATTTAAAAAGAATTAGAATGAGAAACTCCCCTGATATTTGCTTGGTAGATTCTCCAAGTTGCGTTTATGAGCAAGATTGTGTGTTGAACAGCCGTCTTGAAGTTTTAAGACTCCAATACTTCAAGATCTCTAGATTTGTAAATTCTCTACCAATATTCGTCGATATTTCTTTCAAGAGGGCCTGTATAAAATATAGGAAAAACGTGCATTCCTATCTTGGCATCTACGATTAATTTAAACTAAACTAAACAAACTAAATACGAGTCAGTTTTGGTGGATACGGCGTATCAAATTAATGAATACGCCGTATTCTAGAACTGACAATAATGTTTTTAAAGTGCAATAAAAAATAAAGACTGATAACGTCCAGACAATCAATACGCCGTATGGTATGGGGCGGATACGCCGTATTGATGTCTGGGAAGACAGACTCGATAAAATTAAATAACAATCTGGGTTGTCTCCTGGAAAGCACTTTTGTTTACAGCAAAGTCTTTAAGTTAGACTTGTCTTTAGCTTCCACACATTTGAAATCATCTCTCTTTCCCATTCTTGCATTTAGTGTGAATATCCTGCTTGGTTCCGTATCATATTCATGAACTATGGTGCTGAACTTACTGCTAGACTTGATTATATCATACAAAAACAAATCAAAACATCATATCATGATATATACGCAAAAATATGAGAACCTGTTTAATAGTTAGATACATCACGGCATGAATAATAATAAATGTACACATAGATACAAACAAAAGATAAGGATATGAGGGATCATGGGTCTGGCTGCTGTGGGTCTTGCTGTGCTGCGGAGGTGCTGGCCTCGCCAGTCCTCTGCCTGGTGCGTCTCTGGAATGCTGCATGTGACCCATCAAATGCTTGGTATGTCAGCCTACTAGCATCCATCAACTGTGTCATACATGACATCGTCCATGTGGAGAATATCCCCTGATCGATCATCGATCTCTCCACAAGTCCACGTAAGCTCCTGACATCTCTACGTAGTCCCTGCACCTCCTCCTCTAGTCTCCCTAATCTCTGAGGCATAGTCCGAGCAGCAGCTGGAGGTGGTGGTGGTGGCTGCTGAGGTGCCTGCACGGGTGTCAAAACAGCCTGGTCACCCTCATCAGCAGCAGGAGCATCCTCATCGACTACAGGGACACCAGCCGTAGCATCGGGTTGGCTCTCTAGTCCCATGGCCACCCAGGCCCATGTATCATCAACCTCCATACAGATCTGTAACCTCACCAGCTTACCCATATCGATAATCAAAAGCTCAGGGGAAATAACTGACAATCCTCCAAGTATCTTCGCAGTCAAGAGTCTAAAATGCTCAGCCAATCGAGCTACAAACTGCCCACCAGAAATATGATCCTCACTCTTCCTCCCAGCAATAAACCTCCTCAGATATCAGGCTAATAAGTAAGGGATGTTGACCGATCCAACATCCAGCCCTCTCAAATAAAACAAATCAGTCACGGTCACCTTTTCAGGTGCCTGACTCCTCCCAGCAATACTGTGTGCCATCATCCGATGGCAAAGTCTCAACATCGGATCTCTGATCAAAGTGTAAGAACGGGGAGGTCCCAGGAAATCTCCATCAGTCAAAATATCCCTCCAATAATCATGTAGATCCCCCTTCCCAAGGACCATCCTCTCACTCTCACTCCAGTACCTAGCAAAACCGGGGGACTCCATCTCCTCCCGGTATATAATCCCAAGGCAAGAATAAACTGCCTCCAGCTCAATCATCTCTTGGCTCTACCTAACTAAAACTGAATAGTACCAGGAGCATCCAAGTTAAGCAATACCTCTCCAAATCTAAGCGTGCTAAGGAACTCCAGAATGAGCTCCCTAACTAGAGGCCCCCTAGTATCAAACAGCCTCCCCCAGGCTCGACTAGTGAATACAACTACACCGGAATCATCACGGAGCTACATCCTCATCCTAGCAAACAAATCATCCCTAATAAGCTCGGGCATCCCCTAAAAATCCACAACCTAAACCCTGTGTATCTCTCGACTATAAATCCTCTCCAACCTCTCCTCGAAATCAGCAATATCCGCATCAGTATACTCGAGACCCTGGTACCTAAGAAATGGGTGTCTCTGGTCATGTGGTGGTAAGGGTGCCATATCTACAAAATTAACGACAAAAGCACAAAGATTACATAATTTTTAACCTTCTGTACTAAGAGTGGATATAAAGTATTTAAAAATGGATACGCCGTATAGGGATCTATATGCTTAATACGCCGTATGGGGGCTTAGTCAATACGGCGTATGGGTTTTAAAATTTAGGATCCCATTCTCATCAATACGTCGTATTTAATTTAATGAATACGTTGTATTGGGATTTAAAATTGGGTAAAATTTAGTCAATACGCCGTATCCATGTAAGTGGATACGCCGTATTGATTCTGCATTATGAAAATGAAAGGGGGTTCCCCTGTTTACCCATTTTAACCCAATTAAAACTCACAAAGCTTCCTAGTCTAATTCAGGGGGTAAAGGAACTTAATCATGTTCTAAGGCATATCATCTAATCCAAACCCTAACTCTAATTAAATTCGGCCAAATCAAATCAAAAAAGAGAAAAGGTTAAAATACATTACCGATGGATCGAGATGAAAGAGGAAACGAATACTTGATCAAATCCCAAACGATCTCCAAAGATTTTAGTAAAAAAATTGTGTGTGTGGTAGTGAAATATTTGTGGTAAAACAGATCCAACGTATTGGTTCAGTTTATATACCAAAACTCAATACGCCATATCGAGGTTTGCATGATACGTCGTATTGGCGAATTTTGTTGATTTAGTCAACACAAGTTAAAACAGTGGATACGCCGTATAGGTTTTAATCTAATACGCCGTATCCATTCTTGGAGACCAATTTTCCTAAAATAAATCAAAGAAAACATACCTTGGCCTCCGCAACATTATCACACAATCACCATCCTTATAATACCACTTAGGGTCGAACGGAATGCCAAACGGCACATACAAATTCATAATAAAGCATAATAGCATCCTGTTGAAAAGATAAATCCAGGTTACGATATTCACATTAAGTTCCAAGACAAAGCTTTCCTCATCGAAAATTTTATCTATTTTATCGCTACTTGTATCCATAAGCATATTTGACCTATGTGTAATTTCATTACCCTCTGACGACTGTATTATATCGATATCATTATCATTATTGTCTTTTTCTGACTTTAAACCATCAGGACGAATAATGTTAAAGGGGGAATAGATCATTAAAGTACAAAATATTTTGTTCCTCTTCATCATATTCAGACACTGATTTTTCATCATTTAAATTAAATTCATCGATATGTTAAGGGCTTAAGATCGGTTCGATTAATAAATCTGATTTAGACGTTTGAGCATCATTATAAACAATGGCTGGAAATTCATTCTCAAAATCATTAACGAAGTCTAAATCATCAATATAACTGGTTGTAGGCTTGGGTGGCGGGAAAGAAGGTATACCGGCTTTTTCATTATCGTTCTCTGAATCCGTTTTCAAATTGTTAACAGAAATCATTTTATAAGAAAATGAGTTTTTGTTACAAATTATTGTGTAATCCTTATCGTCAGATTCGTCAAATGATATTCTAAAGTCGATCTCATCGTTGACAGGAGTACTTACTTGAGATTTGCACGGAAGTGCATCCTGAGGTGTAAAGGCATCGTCAATGACTATAGCTGGGAATTCAGCTTCCACAGATCTAAGGTTTTAAAGATCGTCATCAACCCTGATCTTTCCATATGTAGCAGTTTGCCAGTTAAACACTCGACCACGCCTACGAGATTTTTCTTCTTCAAGCTTGATATATTCATCCATAGTCATGTTGGGATCATCCATCTTGAAATAAACTTACTAGAAAGGCAGTTAAATAACTAATACGTCGTATTCAGAGGACTGAATACGTCGTATCACACAAACACAACAAACAAACAAGAATACAAATTACTATAAACTACACTATTACTAAGGGTTAGATCTAATCTAATGTTAAAACCCAAAATATCAAATAAAAATCAAGATTAATTTTCACTCCCCGGCAACGGCACCAAAAACTTGATGTGTCGTTGTGTGGTGTATATTTTATTGATTCAAGTTTTAAATTTATATTTTGCCGACTAAACCAAAAGCAATACTTTAACGGGCAGTGTACCCGATCGGTAGTAGTTTTGTGGTAAGTAGGGTGTCGAACACTTGAAGCGAGGTTAAATCTATCAATTTAATTAATATCTTGGTTATCTAATCTATGTTAATTCCATCCTATTCTAAACCTATGTCAGTCTTAATCCTAATTCTAACAGGAAAAAGAGGGTTTTCAACCTGAGAGACTGGCACGGTTTGGTTGGTGACTACAATCAATTCAAGGCACTTTAACCCACGCAAGCAAATAAATAAAAGATAAAAGAGCAGTCGAGCCAAATATAAGAAAACTGTATTAACCATTATTAATCCGATTAGAAAGTTGGTTTGTTTATTTAGTGCAATGATTTCTTCTCTCGAGGCGGCATATCATTCTTAAGACCTAGGCGTTACATCATCCTAAGACCTAGACACATTAATTCTGTCACAATTAAAGCATCCGCATAAAGCATCCTTATTTGCTGATTATAATCTATTTTAGGGATTAAAGCAATGGTGATCTTGTTAAACCCTAGCTCATAGAGACTTTACCCACTTACCGCTTAATGGCAATCTATACACTAGTAGTCCACTTGTCCAACTATCCAATGGAATCAGAATGTTATTTGTTGAATTATCTAGGTCACCTGCTAGTCAACACGATTAATAAACCATCGGCAATATCCAATTAACTAGTTAAGCCCGAAGCGTATCCTAGACACAGACTTAGAAGGACAATACTTGTGTAACTATTATTCTAGATGTATAAATTACTATATGGAGAGCTATCCTGGACTCTAGATCCGCTTGGTCCACTTTGCTAGATCCAGTTGAATGATAGGTCGCATACAAAAGCGCATAAACAAGTATAAATTGATAAACATAAACAAGCACTCAATGATAAATCAAGAAATCGATATAAACAAATACCAAACATTCAGATCTTCATAATAATGGCTAATACCCGAAGGTATTAGCCTTCAAACATCATAATAAATACAAGAGTAATAATTTAGCCAAGGTAAACTAAGGTCCACCTGCTTCTCCACATCTTCTCCTAGTTCTTCATTGATCTGCAATAACTCAGTATCACCTCCACTGTTTGTCTTATCAGATCCAGCACCTGTTTCAACATCTGTTAGAGAAGGAGAGTCACAGACAATATTGGCGGATGTGTTATCTTGTGGTTGTGCAGAGGGTCCAGTTGATGCCTCTTCAGTAGCTGGAGTCCGCCTTTGGAATATGAATTAGTTCGTGGTGCTTTTCCTCTTTGGTATGTATAGGGCCAGCAGAGATTGGGCAACTTGTTCTTCAGTGACAATGGCTTTGCCCTTGCCTTCTACTATAGGGAGTGGTCGGATGGCCTCTGCAACAGGTTGAATTGCCGCACCTCCAACACATGCACAACCCTGTGCCTAAAACGACTCTAGACTCATCTGAATAGCACATTCCATTTCAAATTCTTCACCTTCCCGTTGATGTTCAGCTTCAGGTTCAGGTTCAAAGTGAGCTGGTTCTTCATCAGGTTCATCAACCAGCTAAAGAGAACTCTTTACGGTACGAACTTTTGCAACTTTATCCTTGCTGGCTTTTTGTAGTGGTGTAGCCTTGGTTAACTTTTCTTTGGCAAGCTTTGGCTTGGGTGGCTTAGCAGTAGAGGCCTTCGAAGTTTTTTTCCTTGGTTACCTTTAGCTTCGGTGCAGGTGCTGGTTTGCTTGACTTCTCGATAGTTGGCTTTGGCTTGGGTTGCTTGGTACTTGCATAATTCTTCTTTCCTTCCTTTTTGGCCGCAACTTTCTGATCATGCTTTGCGACCATTTCCAAATAAGCATTGTAGTACGGTGCAATCTTGATATTGTTCGAGATCAGCTCGTTGGGAATTGGCATTCCAAAGACTTCATCTATTTCGCCTTTGGAGACGAATTTGAGATTACCGAGTCTGAGGTCTTCTTCAGCAAGATGAAACGAAGATGCTGATCTTTGGTGAATATTGTGAATTCTTCCTAAGTGACAGATAATAAGCTTCGTGAGGCTTGTCTTTCCTGCCCTTCTTAGGGGGACTGCCAAGATTGGCCTTATCAGTAAGTAGGGTCTGCATAGCTTGCACGAACTCTTCCCACATAAGTTCAGCATAGTCAACATTAGTACTTGTAATAATTCCCCAAAGCATCTGAAGAACTAGATATATGGGCCTATCATGGTCAGAAGTCATGTTTGTGAGACACTGGTTGATCATAGACAATATTGTTCTTCAAGGCTGATAGAGGTGATTCACCACCATACTTGACACAAAGTGAATCACCTCCGGATAACCCAACTCATTCACGAAGTCCATAATTGCATCACCCAAAGGAGGTGACACAAATGGGTGAGCTTGATCAATAGGAGTTATCTCCAAAGCTTCCTTTAGAAAATTTGCATCCAGTGTGAACCAGTCTTCATCAAGCTGAAATCGGTAAGTCCCAGCTTTTTCCACATATGTAAGCGTGTTCCAGAATTCTTGAATGTAGATAGCTGGAACCGAGGCAGAAGCAGTGAATGCCCTGAAGAAATTTGTGTTTTGTAGAATATCCACATCAATCTGAAATATTAGATTCTTTTTCCTCTTTTAAAGATCCAAGACATGGTTGCTCTTTCCGATAGGCACCCAAAGGAAGAATTTGATCATTAGATCTTTGTGGTGCAGCAAGAGACGGGACTTTCTCATCCAACATTTTTCAGCACAAGGATATCACAGAGAAGGCTGGACTTTATATATATCATGAATGTTAGATGAGAAATTGACTACTGCTTTGATTGATATGGTGAGATTAGTCCACGTTGTAAAGGAAGGATATTCGATGAACACAAACAGGTTAACAAGTCCTGGATGGGTGTTAACAAGGTAATTGTTCCTTTGGATTGGGCTTTGAGAGAGTATTGGGACTAATAGGCCAAAACATTAAAGATTTAGGCCCAAACCGCTACCCACTTGGCCACCAACCGCTGTCGGAGAAGAGTAATCAAACCGCTTTCGTAGCGAAATTATCAAAACAACTATGTAACGGAAATGATCAAACCGCTTGACCCAAAAACAAACTACGAATTAATATCACTTTTAGATCAAGCGCTTTGATAAAACAGCTACGAGTATTTTATTCATTTTAATCAAACTGCCATGACCAAATAGCTACGAATATTTTATATATTTTAATCAAACCGCTATGATCAAACAACTACGAATATTATATTAATTTTTAATCAAACCGCTACCAGTTAAGAAAAATTCAAAATAGCGATTTGGATTATTTTAATAATAATTATAATCTTCATCAAACCGCTACCTCGTAACGGTTTGCATGTTTATAATAAAATATTCATTTATCATCAAACCGCTAACAGGTATATCTAAGCAAACCGCTATCAAGCATTTTCAGGTAAACCGCTATCAAGAAAACTTTGTCAAACCGCTACCATGAATATTCATCAAATCGCTATCAGTAATATAAAATGCAAACGCACTCAAATGCTAACTTAAGCACTAAGAGACATGCAATTTATGGCTTTCAATACCTCCTATATCATATTCTGAATTCCAAAAAACACTGCCATAAAAAAAAACAAAGACAATAGTTGACTTTCAAAAGTCAACATTTACATGAAAATCATCATATTTGACTATTAAGAGATTAGTGATCAAACTTGAACATCAAACTAGCATCAACTATTCCTAAATAGCATTTCCCAGCAGTAAAAACACTAAACATCATCAGACCTTAAGCAACATATCCCAGCACTAAACACATCATTCCAAACACTCTATGGCATTTCGATTGAAAAACGAATTTAAACTTGGTCAAGGCATCCAAATGTGATAGATTTATACTAATCTAGTAATGATCGAGTGAACTCTACACCTATGCGCACCCATCCTAATCACCAATCAACTTATATCTATAACATTTAAATTTCGATGACATACGATCTAGAATGAAACATTTTGAGTGTGTTTTGGATCGTTTAACTTCACCTAAGGCAGCATCTAATAGCAATGAACAAAGTTTTCAAGTTACCTTAGCAAGAAATCCAACAGAAATCGAGAATCAATCAAGACGTTCTAGGTGGCAGTTTGTGAGGAGAGAGAGAATGAGTATGTGTGTTTGACTGGATTAGAAAAGTTTGAACAAAATTGTCAAAACGCCACCTATTAATACTAGAGGTTTAGAGGTTTGGCAGTTTTGGTCCCTTAGGTTTCTAACACTCTTAATTTTTGGTTAAAAGCTTTTTTAGGGTAAACAAGTTTGAAGATTGGCATAATTAGTCCTTGTAGTTTAATAGAGCTAGAAAACAATTAGCATATTGCACATAAGTTCCTAAACTCTTTAACTAATGACAATTTTGGCCCTTAGAGTTAAAATTAATTAACTCCCCATCAAATTATAACCCCGTATTACTACAAAACCTTTTCCATGTTTGATGCAATAAACCTGAAATCACTCTCCCCCTCAAACAATTACCCATTTTCTATCTAAAGAGCTGTAGTCGTTGTTTGAGTTAAAAATTATGTTTAAAAAAAAATGATTTGATGAATTTCCAACAACACTTTTCCACCGTGATTAACACAAATAATTTTTGAAGAATCAATTAAGAAGAAAATTATTTGGTTATAAAAAGGAAGACTTCTCTTCCGGTTAAGAAAGAAAGAACTGAAACGTACATTAATCCTTGGATGCACGGATATTAAGTAATCCATGCCCGAGAAAAATTAATTACCCGTTGTTAGGAACAACTGTCTTTTTGGCGACATGCATTCCACAAATTGAAAAGCAGGTTGCAGCCGGAAATAACTGCAAGCCATTAAGACATGTTTTAAAACAGTTTGAACTTCCGCTTGAACTTCATTTAAAGGCCCGTGTCATTATTGAATGAAATTTCTAGGTCCGTAAATGTTATCGATTTAAAGAAGACATGTCTTGAAAAATATTTTTTGGTATTTTCTATTTTTTGATTTTAATGGTTTTTATAGGTTTTATATTTTTGTATTTTTTTTGTGTTGAAATATATACAAATATACATAGGATATATGAAGACCATCCTTTACTCATCTTCTCCTTCCTGAAGACGTTTAAGGGTTTCCCAAGTCATACTCTTCATGCCAAGACACGGGAGTAGAAATTCGAACCGCTCTCTCGGTAATGCCTTGGTGAATATGTCCGCAAGCTGATAATCCGTCGTCACGAAGTACAATTCAACCACACCTTTTTTAACCTGCTCTCGAATGAAATGATGACGTATGTCAATGTGCTTGGATCGGGAGTGCTAGACATTGTTATAGCAGAGAGTTGCAGCAGAGAGAAATAGCACTGCGGTTGTCACAATACAGGGGAATCTTATTGAAGGTAAAACTGTAGTCTGTCAGCTATGACCTCATCCAAAGTATCTGAGCACAACATTCAGACATGGCAATGTATTCAGCCTCTGTGGTTGAAATCACAGTGCTCTTTTGTTTCTTTGATGACCAGCTAACTAATTTTTCTCCAAGTAACTGAGCACTTCCTGACGTACTTCTTTGTGTATCTTGACACCTTGCATGGTCCGCATCTGCACAGGCCGTTAGTGCCATGGCGGTGTCTTTCGGATACCTAAGACCCCAATTAATGGTTCCTCTGAGATACCGAAAGACCCGTTTAAGTGCTTCAATGTGCTTTTTGGTAGGCGATGCCTGATACCTAGCACACAAGCGTACATCGAATACAAGGTCGGGTCTGCTGGCAGTGAGATACATTAGGGAGCCGACCATACTCCAAAACCGAGTCTGGTCAACTAGAATCCCTAAGGGGTCCTCATTCAGTTTGAGTCGATCCACCATGGGTGTATCAACAGGGTCACACGAATCCATCCTAAATTTCTTTAATATTTCTGGAGCAAAATTTGATTGATTGATAAAAATGCCTCCGGGACTTTGAGAAACTTGTAATCCTAGGAAAAAAGACATTTGTCTCGTCATTGACATTTGGAATTTTGAACTTATCTCATTGGAAAATATGTCACATGCTTTAGGGTCGATCGAGGCAAATAGGATATCGTCTACATAGATTTGAATCAGAAGAATATGTTTGCCTGTTGTCTGAGTGAATAATGTTGGGTCAACTACACCTTTGGAAAACTTGTTGTCTAGAAGAAACCATGACAAAGTGTCATACCACGCCTGAGGAGCTTGCTTTAAACCATACAGAGCCTTCGTCAGAAGATAAACATGTGTTGGATGATCTGGATCAATGAAACCCCCTGGTTGATAAACATAGACTTCCTTCTTCAATTCGTCATTAAGGAATGCTGTCTTGACATCCATTTAATAGATGGTCATGTTCTTACTGGAAGTATTAGCGATGAAGATTCTTATAGCCTCGATGCGTGCAACCAGTGCAAAGGATTCCTCGAAGTCAATACCCTCCTCTTGTCGATATCCCTTGGCCACCAACCTAGCCTTGTTTTTTAGAACATCATCGTACTCATCAAGCTTAACTTTGAAAATCCACTTGAGATCAATAATCTAGACACAGTCTGTAAAATTCATAGGTTTAAGTAATATAATTTGAATGCAAATGCGATATTTGGGTTACGTTGATATACACCCAGTATTGAAAACATATTTATTATTGCCATTAGCTCATGAATCCGAAGCCTTAGGGTATGGTGGATAGTATGCCCCTGCGGGGTAACTTTGCAACAATACTGCGTGATTCTAATGTGTGCAATGGTTAAATACGTAACTGCGGTACACCAACGGGGAGTCCATCCAAATAGACTCTATTCACATCATTCGACGCTTACTACGGAGAGTTAATTAACGGTTCATATTATGGGGACTTAAAGGCAAGGAGTTACTTAGCGCAATAAGTAAATTGAAAATAACATAACAGATATAATTGCATTCATGTTTATAGCATGTATCCCCCTCGCGGGTTTATAAAACATTTTGAACATAATGAAATGCTGAGGCTAGAACTCACTAACCAGTTTAGGGAAATTGATAGCAATGTATATGAAATGAATAGTAACGGAATTCGTCACGGGAAACCTGGGGTAATATTTATGTCAAGTTTTTAGTTTGAATGAATATGTGAAGATTTTACATGATGTCGGTTTTGATAATAAAATTTATCATTAAACACCGTTCGGACCATCATAATTAGAAGTCATTTCAGTAAACGTTTGAGGAGATAGGGCACTTTAACATCGTTAAACCCAACAACTCAGTTCAGAACGTAATACCAAGAGGAAACTCCTTTTAATATGAAACTCCCTAGTATTTGTGGTATGATATGAATCCGGGGACCTATTTTTAAAAGCACATCTATGATGAATGATATAATAGTTATAACATAAAGCAGTTTAAGCATTTTATTCATATCTGGAAATGGTTAAGCACGTCAGCGTTAATTAAAGTTATGTCTTGTAATGTTTTGAATGTGTTTTTATACTTTTTCAAAATGTTACATTTTAGACCCTTGAGTTTGAAAAGTGGCAGAATATACCCTTGGAGTTTGCACTTTTACGACTTTGGTCCCTTAAGTTTAAAAGATATACCAAGTAAACCTTGTACTTTAAAAAGTGACATAATAGACCCTTGTAGTTATAACTTTGATAAATGACTCTTTTTGGCCTTTTTGTTATAAGTTTCTGAAAAGTTAAGGTTATTACCCACTTGCATGGATAATTTAACAAAAAACATGTCCAAATTGCCATGCAAGCTTATTTTAACATTTCAATAGACATTTATAAGTTATAATAAACTAAAATATGAAGATTTAACACAACGCAAGTTTAAATTAATGATTCGTTAAGCTAGGAAGTAAAACGGGTCATATTAGGGTTTTAAAATGAAAACGCGCGGGTTTTAAGCTCAAATTCTTTCATGACTTATCAAAGCACTTATTTTAATGTTAGTTAAGCTTATTAGGATAGATTATAACAATAGTTTACAAGCTTAGCTTATAGATTAAGTAAAAACATGAAATTAGGGTTTCGGGTGTACGGTTTTGGATCAAAAAGGTATAACACATAGGTTTTTGAGTTCAAAGCTTTATATTATGATTTTAGCATGATCATATGAACATTATAAAGGTATGAATACAGAATATAATCTTAGAGAACCTGGTCTTGAGCTTATAGCTTAGAAACGGGTCGGAATCAGGACTTTTAGCTTCGTACGCCTAGAATAACGACTCCCGGGCTTCATTTCTTGGTTTCTTTTGCTTCCTTTCTATACTTGAGCCTTCTTAAGACCACTTAGGATCTATTAGAGCAAAGGATTGCTTCTATGTAAGGGTTATAGAGGAGGAAGTGGGGGATGAAGAAAAATGAATGGTTTAGGTTGCTATTTATAGGTAAAATGACCCTTAAGCTTCAAGGAACTTGTATGATCTGGTTAGGACACATAAGAGACCTAGAGGGTGATGATTAGGGGCTAGTAGGTGTGTTGGTTAAGCTAGAAACTAGCTTGGATGAGGCGTTTTGGTCTTGGTGATGCCGTAGGTACAAAAGAAGAAACAAGAGCACATGTGATCAATTTTATATAATAAATGAAGTAGATATTTGTTTGAGGTGCTTGTAAGCAGCTTAGGGATGAAGTAGCATGGTCATCAAGGTGCTTGATTGCAAGAAAAACTTTCAAATTGGGTCAAAATGCAAAGGTTTTGATTTCGGGTTCATTAGGGCTCAATTAGGGTTTTCAAGCTTGAATTTCGTGTATACTTGATTAGGAATGATAGGTTACTGATCCTAAGACTTATATTAAGGATTATAATCAAAAGTTGATAGGTGGTTTGGGTTAAAATGGGTAGAAAATGAGTAAACGGGTCAAAAGTTACAATTAGGGCACAATTAGGGTTTTCTAGTTTTATTTCTTGTACATTGTTGTTAATATGGTGAAATGATGATGGAAAGTGATTGAGAATGTTGTAATTTATGTTATTACAACTTATTTAAGTATTTTTTTTGGGGGTTTAGGTTTTCATGGATAAAAACTATGAAACGAGTCATGTTTAGAAATAGCTGGTTTTAGGGTTTAGGGTTTTGAATTAGGGTTTTGAATGTAGAAATAGATATGAAAGCTTATGAATAGAATAATTAGGGTTTACACATTGTATATTGAGTGTAGTAGCTTGCACACAAGTGATGGTGAAGAAATTAGAATGAAAATGGAGGTAAAACGGCTATTTTGGAGATCATGCTTAATGACTTGTACATTGAGCTTTTGAGACTTGTACTTTGACTTGAAGAGATTTTATATTTCAATGATGATGTATATGCTTGTACATATGTTTAGTAGCTTGTGCATTCCACTTTAGATGTTAATCCTTCATGGATTTTTTTAGGGGTTTAGAGGCATCGATAACGGTTTAAAGGCCCGTTTTGATTTAACGTTAGTGAATGGTACATTATAGGAATAATGTACTTTGTAAAAATGATATTATGATATTGACTTGATATATTATGATGATTGCTTGACATATATGAAGATAGGATTGCCATAGATAGGTTGCCTGAGCCCGTTAACTTTAGTTATGCAAGAAATGTTGTACATCGAGATATTGGCAAAGTAAGTAATGTAATAAAGCGAAAAATTTCCCTGAAAAAGGTGAGTTCATATATAATTGATAGATTGTACATCATCTAACTTAATAGATGGATATTTACATTTATGAAAATTACGGGTTGTTATAGTCCCCCATCCTTACAGAAATCTCGTCCCGAGATTTAATTGAATTTTGAAGTGATGATTGAAAATAGATGAGGATATTTGGCACGAATTTCATCTTCACTTTGACTATAGGAATACGACTTCGCTTTAATTGCTTGATTTCACGATCCATTACTTCCACTGGTTCTTCTACAAAGTTGAGTTTGTCGTCGAGTTGAAGTTCTTTCATTGGAATAATAAGAGATTCATCGGATAAGCACTTCTTGAGATTAGAAACGTGGAAAGTATTATGGATACTACTAAGCTCTTTAGGAAGCTCTAGTTTGTACGCTACTGGGCCAATTCGTTCAAGAATTTTAAATGGTCCAATGTATCGGGGATTAAGCTTTCCTCGTTTTCCGAATCGAAAGATACCCTTACGGGGTGATACTTTTAACATAACACGATCGCCAACTTGAAATTCTAAAGGCTTTCGCCTTACATTGGCGTAACTTCTTTGTCGATCTCTTGCAGCTTGCAAGTGTTGATGAATTTGTACGATCTTTTCAGTGGTTTCTTGAATTATTTCTGGTCCCGTAAGTTGAGAATCTCTAACTTTAGCCCAGCAAACAGGTGATCTACACTTTCAACCATAAATGCTTTGAACTGGTGCTACCATTGATACTGGGCATGATAACATGTTATTGTAGAAAATTATACAATGGTAAATGTTTATCCCATCCTTTCCCGAAATCTATAACACAAGCTCGTAGCATGTCTTCGAGTGTTTGGATGGTTCTTTCACTTTGTCCATCGGTTTCAGGATGATATGTTGTACTCATGTCTAGTTGAGTACCCAAAGCATTTTGCAATGATTGCCAGAATCTGGATGTGAAATGACTGTCACGATCCGAGATGATAGAGATTGGTACGCCATGTCGAGAGACTATTTCTTTGATGTATAACCTCGTAAGAGTTTCCATACTATCAGTCGCTCGAATGGAATGAATGTGCTGATTTAGTAAGGCGATCGACAATGACCCAGATGGTATCATGTCTGGTGAGGTGTTTTGGGTAGCTTTGTAACGAAATCCATTGTTATCCTCTCCCATTTCCACATAGGAATTTCCGGTTGTACCAATAAGCCGGATGGCTTTTGACATTCTGCTTTAACTCTAGAACATGTCAAACACTTGCTAACATATTCTGCGATGATTGCCTTCATGTTAGGCCACCAATAGAGTTTCTTTAAATCATGGTACATCTTATCAGAACCCGGGTGAATAGAATATTTTGATTTATGAGACTCATGCATGATTAAGTCTCTCGAACGCCAAAATGGTAACAGCTTTTTTATGAGTTTTTGAGTACACGGAGTTCAATCGGACTATTTCAAATGATTTGTCCATTCCTCGTAGGTTCTCATTTTTGACATTTCCTTCTTTGAGGGCTTCATTTTGGGCTTCGAGAATTTGAGATGGTAATTTTGGATGAACGGTTAAGATTAATGCTCGAACTCAGAGAGGTTTGATTTGTTTCTTTCGGCTTAAGGCATCTGCTACAACATTTGCCTTTCCGGGATGATAACATAAAATTTACAATCATAATCTGCGAGTAATTCTAACCATCGGCGTTGCCTCATATTCAATTCTTTTTGACGAAGAATATGTTGAAGGCTCTTGTGATCAATGAAAACTATACACTTTGTACCGTATAGATAGTGTCTCCAGATTTTAAGAGCAAATACTACTGCTCCTAATTCAAGATCATGAGTGGTATAGTTTTCTTCGTGAGGTTTGAGTTGTCGAGACGCATATGCAATGACTTTTTCCCTTTGCATTAATACAGCTCCTAACCCTTGAAGAGATGCATCACAATAAACGATAAAATCATCGTTTCCTTCTGGTAATGCTAAGATTGGCGCTTCACAGAGTTTTTGTTTAAGAAGTTAAAAAGCTGATTCTTGTTCTTCGCCCCAGATATAATTCTTGTTTTTCTGGGTTAATTTAGTCAAAGGCTTTGCAATTTTTGAAAAACCTTCGATAAATCTTCGGTAATAGCCGGCGAGTCCTAAGAATTGACGCACTTCTGTAGGCGTAGTGGGAGATGTCCAATTCTTAACAGCTTCAATCTTGGCAGGCTCAACATGAAGTCCTTGACTATCGATGAGATGACCAAGAAATTACACGATATGAATCCAGAAATCACATTTAGAGAACTTGGCATACAATTTCTCTTTTCGGAGTAATTCCAAGATAATTTTGAGATGATTAGCATGTTCTTCTTCGTTACGAGAATAGATAAGAATATCATCGATAAACATATTTACGAATTTTATACCAGGATATGGTATACATTCACGATTCATTGAGATTCATGAATACAGATGTGCGTTTGTTAAACCAAATGGCGATGACTTGAAATTCATAGTGTCCAGTATCTTGTTATGAAGAGAGTTCTTAGGAATATCTTCTTCCTTTACTCTCAGTTGATGATAACCTGATCTTAAGTCGATTTTTGAATAAACGCTTGAACCTTGAAGTTGATCGAATAAGTCATCGATCCTTGGTAATGGATAACGATTCTTTATGGTAAGTTTATTCAACTCTCGGTAATCGATACACATTCTGAAAGATCCGTCCTTCTTTTTAACAAATAAGACAGGAGCTCCCCAAGGCGATGTACTTGGTTGAATGAAACCTCGGTCGGTTAGTTCTTGAAGTTGGTTAGATAACTCCTGCATTTCTGAAGGAGCCAATCTATAAGGTGTTCGAGCTACAGGTGCTGCTCCGGGGATTAAGTCGATTTGGAATTCTACTTGGCGAACGGGAGGGAGACCAGGTAGATCTTCAGGAAAAACATCTGGAAATTCTTTAACTACGGGAATGTCTTCTAGTTTCTTCTCGTCTGATTTCTTCTCCATTACTTGAATCATGAAAACTTGACAACCTCGGGATATATACCTTTCGGTTTTTATACAGGATATGAGATTTAGTCGAGTTTTACTTCGATCACCTCGAATGATTAGAGTTTCACCGTTGATAGGAATGTGAACGACTTTTTCATCACAGAGAATTTTGGCATGATACTTGGATAACCAGTCCATACCGATGACAACGTCGAAACTACCAAGCTTAATTGGCATGAGATCGATTTCGAAAGGTTGATTTAGCAGGGTTAAAGTGCAGCCTTTAATAACAGTGTTTGTGCTTACTAAGTTTTCGTCAGCCATTTCGATATCGTAAAATGTATCTATTGTAATAGACGGAATATTTAGCTTAGAGGCAAGCGATATGGATATAAAGCTTCTATCAGCTCCGGAATCAAACAATACTTTGACTAAATGCTGATTTAATAGAAACATACCCGTAACTACGTTCGGGTCTTGTTGAGCATTCCTATCTTTCAGCATGTAGGCTCTTCCTTGGGCATTGATGTTGGTCTTGCGGCACTGATTTGTATAATGCCCTTTTTCTCCACAGGCATGACATATAACTGTCACTGGTAGTTGATTACTTCCAGTGGCTGGCTTCTTGTTTCGGCAGTTCTTGCTTAGATGGCCCATTCTGTTGCAATTATTACACCTACCAGTACAGGGTCCGATGTGATGGTAATTGCACCTTTTACACAGAGGGAGATCTCTGGCATACCTACCATTTTCTGATGAAGTAACAACATAGGCTCTACCAGCTTCTTGTCTTTGGTTCTGTTGTCGACGATTATTGTAACGATTATTGGTGTTGCGGTAGTTGTTGTTGCTGCGGGAGTTGTTGCTGAAAGTTCTTCTGTCGTCAAACTTTCTTTTGTTGTCACTCGATACTTGCATTGGAGCATGCTTAGTTACTTGATCCATTAGCCTTTGGGCTATGTTAATGGCCTCCTCTAAAGTTTGAGGTTTAGAGGCAGTAACATTTCCTTCAATGCTTCGAGGTAGACCTCCGATAAAAGCTTCCAAGAGTTTATCGTTGTTTGGCACCATGTTTGGACATAGAACCGTTAATTCTTGGAATCTTCTAACATAAGGTTTAAGATCATTTCCCTTTACAATCAGATTGTAAAGTTCTTCTTCCATCTTCCTGATCTCAGTCCGAGGACAATACTTGTTCGTCAGAAGCCTTTTTAACTCAGTCCAGGTGATTTGATTGGCTTGCTCTATTCCCATAGGCTGGGCATATGCATTCCACCAGGACAAGGCATCGTCAGTTAAAGTACCAGTAGCAAAAGTTACTTTGTTTTCTTCGGCACATCTGCTACGAGAGAATACTGATTCGGTTCGTTCAAACCAGCGAATAAGACCTACTGCTCCTTCCGTACCATTAAAGTAGAAAGGTTGACAGCTAATGAACTCTTTGTAGTTTCCCATTTTCACTGCAGGAGTTCCAGTAGGACCGGTGTTCCTGTTGGGATTACTAGCACTTGCCATTGTTGCAGCTTGAGCTTCTAGAGCCGAGGTGACACTATCAGCTACTAACTTTCTAATGGCATCTTGAGTCATAACTGGTGCTTCCGTTGTTGATGCTCTTTTTGGAGGCATTCTACCAACAAAAGATAACACGTAATAAGAATGATAGGAGTAATGCTCAAAATTTTTAAAGAGAAATACTCAGTTTTAAACTTTAAGCATATTTAACAATAAAGATATTGAAGCTTTGGATATAGGTTATGGGATAATGATAGATATAATGATGCGTATGATAGATGAATGATGGATGAAGGAATGATGAATAAATGAAGATGGATGAATGATGAGATGCAATAAAGCAGGAAAAACAACAATGTGGTATCGCCTTTATATTAGAACAACTTGCCTTTTTACTGTACATAGTCAAGATTTGACAAGTGTTTTTATTTATACCACACATCCCGTGGCTAGGTTAAGACTAAAGACTGGAATTTAAACTAGAAACTAAAAACTAGATGATCACTGAATGCGATTCTGGAGTTCGATGATAGAGTTCATGAGTTTTTCTATATCTTCTTGGTGACGAGTTTCCATATCATTTATGACTTCTGCCAATTCCGCGATTCTGTAGCGAGCTAAGGAGATCTTATGGTTGGATCCTATTTGCTTTCTCCGGAGTTTAGTGATCTGAGTATGAGCTTGCTGGAGTTCTGTTGCTAAGGCATCAAAATCACGTTAGATGATTATGGTTCCTTTACCAAGACCTTCTATGCCATTTTCAATCTGTTTAAAATGTTCAGGAGGGATTTCTTCTAAATAACCTTGGATACCATGAATTTGCTTTTCATGATGTTTGATAGCTGATTTCCGGGAAGTTTCACCAATCTCAAGAGCTTGAGGTTGGGATGGGGTAGATGGAGATAACTGCATTGGTGAAAGGAGTCCTTCTAGGAGAAAGAATTCTTAAGTTTTAGGTGGTATGATAATTGGAGACAGGATTGGTGACTTTTTAGTATAGAAAGCTTGTAAGGCTTTCATGTAAGGATCATCGGGAAATAACGAAAGGGTCGGTGAAGTTAGCGGGACAATTCCGAATGAAAGTATTATAGCAAAATTCTTCCATTTGGTCAAAACAACAACATACTTCATTTATGAGCACCATGCTTCTTTAATGGCACCATACTTCATCATGTCTACACCATGCCCACCATGCTTTGACTCCTAGACCATACCTTGGACCATGCTTGTAATCTATACATAAGAGTAACACTTACACACTTTACACTTAACTAGAAAATCAAACAAACCTCTCTTTTTCTCTCTTTGAGCTCACGGCTCAATAAGCTATCTCAAACAATCCATACAAAATTTTTATAACCTATTTACATACACTCTCATATCATATCTAAGATACCTCAAAGTATTTTGAAGCCTTGATTAATTATTTACAAGTATTTCTCAAGTAAAAGAAAGTTAGGGTTTAGTTAAGGAAATCTAAGGGTTTATTAGTGCAAGCTTGGTTTTTGTGGCTAAACAAGGGTTTAGTACTTGTACATCATCATCCTCATTCATCATAAGGTCCATTTAAACTCTTTATGTTTTTATAATTATCATTTTTAATGCACATGATTATTGTATTTAGCTTAAATCACCATTTAGGTTTTATACATAAAAATGAAGTTTATACTTGAAATGATCATTTTACACACTTATGTACATGTAGTGTTATTACTTTCATCATGTTAAAAAGGATGATAAAATGTTGTATCATGTTGTTTTAATGTAAACATGATCATGGATTAATTAGGGTTTTTAATAGTTTCATAATATGTTTCAACTTAAAGAAATACCTAAGACATGTTAATATTGATTATGGACTTTTAATCATGCTAATAGAACACTAAAATAAAGTCATATGGAAAGAAATATACTTGTACACACTTGGTTATGTATAAAAATGATTATTGACAAAACTAGTAAAATAAGTTACTTAAGTAAAGATTATGATATTAAGTATTATCATGGATTTGTTAACCTTGGTAACTAGAACATATGAGGACTACTATGGACAATGGACATTTAATATATGTATGATTTATAATATATATGATATATGAGACTTGTGATAAAATACAAAAGTA